>JABUQX010057131.1:12500-27264 GCA_015478945.1 Trachelipus rathkii | reverse complement strand
TGGTATTTTATTATATATATATATATATAATAGTGTGTTATTGAGTGATAGTAGTTGGTGATATAGGTTGTATAGTTATTGTTTTATATCTATATTATATATGTTAGATTTATATATATATAATATACTATTATAGTTATATATTATTTGTATATTATATATATATTATATGTATTTATTATATTATATAGTTTATCTATATATACGTTGTTATGGTATAGTAATGTCTAGTTTATACTATTTATCATGTAAGTGCGAGATTCTCTTTTTGGTCGCTATGTCTTATATTATATTATATATATTATATATAGTGTTATGTTTATAATTTTATATGTATAATATTTAGGTATATAACTAATTAATATATATATTATATATTATATATTTTATATATTTATATGTTATTATTATATTTTATACTATTATTATTATATATAATTATATATTATATTATTATATATATATATATATATATATATATATCTATATATTATATTTAGTGATATATATAGGGGTAGTGTAAAGGGTTAGTATGGCTAGTTGTGAGGGTATAGTGTGTAGGATATAGTTATATATTAGTTATGGGGTAGTGATATATATGTATGGTATTATGTGATTGTGACTGAGGTTTATTGATTTGTTATATATATTTATAGTTAGTACAATGAGGATTATGAGTAGTATTGTAGGTGACTTTACAAATACACATTTAAGTATTAGTTATAGTTAGTTATTTTGAGGTGGGTGTGTGGGTATTTATTTATATGAGGTATAGTGTGATGTTAGTATAGTGCGTCTTGTGAGATTATAGGTAGGTGAGGTTTTCATATATATATGTATATGTATTGGATTCTATTTTAAGCAGTTATAGTATTATATTATATATATATATATATATATATATATTATATTTTATTATATATATTTATCTATATTATATTATAGTAGTATTATTTCTGATTTATATATCTATTAAGTATTATATAATATATATAATATGGTGTATTATATTTATATGTATATTTTTTATATATATTTTTAATAATATATTATATTTATATATATATTAGTATTATATATTATATAGACTATATGTATACTAATTATTGTATGTTCTGTATTATATTTTCTTATATATATATATTATGACATATATATTATTATAGTAATGATATATATACTATATTATATATAATATATATATTTATTTATATTATGATTATATTACTATATTATTATATTAATATACTAACTTTATGATTTTATATATTACTATTATATATACACCTATTTATTTATTATATATTATAATTACTATTATTATATATATATATGTGAGGTGAGTGCTATATATAGTATGGTGGTATTGTGAGTGATATATATTATTTATATATTTATATATATTATTTATAGTATTTCGAATATTTTTGTTATTTTTATATTTCATCCTGGCTTTATATCATATATATATATAGAGCTTATTTATATATATCTACTGTATATCTATATGTGTTTATATATTCCCTCAGGTATATTCCTTAGAAAATAACTTTATTTGGGAATAAGAATATGTGATTTGAGTCACGCTAGGTTCTTTCCTTGTTACCTTATAATCAAGGATTTACTTCCGGATGTTTATTTATAATTTATTTGGCATTATTCGTATCCGTTGGAATTACCTTAGTATATTATATGAGTATCTAATATTCAAAAATAGTTTTAATTAATTGTGAAGTTGCTACAGCCGGTAAGAAATAGTATAGTTTCCGAATCGATATCTTTGAGTGGTCGTTCCATATACTGATAGTGTTATATTAGTATAGGTTGTGTCACGTATATGGATTTATAGTGATGGTATTAGCTATGGTATATATTGAGTAATGTGTTATAATATATACTGCTAGCTATATGCGTATATGTGTAAGTATTATGGAGTTATATTATATTGATAGTATGAGGGTTAGTGAGGTTGGTATGTATATGTGATATGTAGAGATAGATATAATAATATTAGTGAGTTATAGGTTATAGTAAGTAGTATTATATATATAGTGAGTGATATTTATATTGAGTATTATGTGTTTTTCTTTGTAGGGTTTATTAATCTTAAAAAGTTCATTATTATATATGTGTATATATTTATATATATATTATATATTTTTATATTATATTTATATAGTATGAGTCTAAAAATATATCGTTTATATTATATATGTTATATGTATTCATATATATAGTATGATATATATATAATAGTATGGTATAGATATATATATATATACCTCCATTTATTTATATATGTAGTATATTGTAAACTTATTATATTAGTATGTATTCTATATTAGTATAATATGGACTTATGTCACTATTATTATTAGTTTTATGAGTAACTTCTGTTTTTCTCACTGATAAGTATATATATAGTATATCTATTATATCTATTATTTTATTTAATTTATATACCTAGCTACACTTTGGGTATCATATAGTATAGCTATATATCACTTATATGATATATATATATGATGTATCTATTATTAGTTAACTAATATTATAACTATAATAGTATGTGTAGTGATGTGTCGAGCTGGTCTAGTAATATTATATGGTGAGTTATATTGTATGGGGTATAGGTGAGTAGGAGTATATATGATGTTATTAACTAGTGTCTAGGTGTATTGTCCATATGTAGGTACACGTTATTATTACTATTATTATTGTTATACGCTTTATCATGGTAGTAGTTGATGTGCTAGTATTATGTACTGGTATGTTATGGTATTTATATGGTGAGGCTATAGTGGTATATTTAGTAGTTACTTAAGGTAGGCTATGTGAGTGGTCTAGGGTATAATATTGTATAGTCCGGTGGTGCGTATGATACGTCTAGTATGATGATTGATATGAATATATATGTAGGGGGGTGGTGGGTATTCTAGTAGGTAGCCTACGTAATTCTGCATGTGGTTCACTATTATATGTGTGGTGTTAGCTAGTAGTTGTGAAGTGTATTGGTATAGTTGTATTTAGTGTTATTATGAGGTGTTGGTAGTATAATTATAGTAGTGTTAGTTGGTATACTATTCATGTGGTATTTATATATATGAGTAGGTGAGGTGGTAGGGTTAAGTTATGTTGTTAAGTATAGTGAGTTATATGTGGTATAGGGTTAGGTGCGCCTGAGGTATATATTATATAGTAGGTATGTAGCTTAGCTATGAGTGTAGTATGTTATATTATACTGAGTATATTGTAACTACTCATATACTAGCTTGTTATATATATTTCTCTAGTACTATAATCTATATATAATTGTATATCTATAATTATATTATGTATAGTAAGTATTAGTTAATATATTAATATATTATATTATATATTTAGTTTATATAGGTTTAGTATTTGTCACAGGTGTGTGACGGGTGATATGTATAGTATTATTATATATATACTATCTCAGCTAGACATATTTAATAAAGATTTTTTTTGTATAATGTAATGTAGAAGTTTATTGGAATGATATATGGCCCCTCTATATTGTAATCTCATTATTACATTCGCTTTAATAGTAATGGCAATATTTTAAGACTAAACGATACTTTGAATCTTATGGGATCACCAGCGGAATAAATGAATAAATGAACACTAGATAAAAGATGTTTTGGTACTAATTGATAATTGGATATGATGAATAAAGATAGAAACTAACGGAATATCAAATCAAAAATTGGTAAAGTCAAGACCTTCAACAAGATGTATCAGTGTAAGTTAAAAAAAATAAGAAAATACAAAATATCTTAGAAATACACATCATATTAAGATAAAAATAAATAATATAGATTATTTGAAATCTTTAAACATAAAGTTAAATATGTTACACATACCCTCATGCACACACTCCTACACACTCATATATATAACTATATATATATATATTTATTAGTTTATAGTATATATATAATAATATAATAAGTACTATCGGATATATTAGCTATATATACTCTAGTATATAAATTATAGTAGTTATGTAATATATGATTATATACGCTAGTATAATATATAAATATATATAATTTATATATATGTGCTTATTACTGTTAGATCACTTGTTAATGTTAAAAAACTAATTGAAGAGCTAGGGACAGAAGAATGTGTCAGCTTGTCAATGTTATAATACGAGAATAACATGTAAGTTGCCAGATTAGAGTAATGTGTGTTTAAAATAATAATAGGATAATATATAATATAATAAAAAATAATATAATATTAATAATTATATAAATAATAATTATAAATATAATAATAATAATAATTAAATAATATAATAATAATAATTAAAATAATTAATATAATATAATTTAAGATATGTTTTATTCTGAAAAAAAAAATGTTAATGTAAAATTAATAATAATTAATGTAATTATTAATAATAATTTTTAATAATATTTTAGATATATAATTATATATGAATAATAGATATGAAGTGGATAAATATATTTTGAGATATTAATATTAATAAACAAATAATAATAATAATATTAATAATTATAATAATAGATAATAATAATTAATTTTAATAAATAATTAATATGATTGTGAAGTATTTCATAAATTACCATAACATGAAAGGATTGTGGTACTTACGATGGCTAGTTTATTTTCCCTTGTTTTCAAATGATTTTTTTTTTCTTTTGTCAGTACTCGCTTTGATGTGGTTGAAGATTTTCTCTTTTTAACATCTTACTTCTATTTTTAAAGCTAAAATGAAAATGTAGGTGATAACATTCTCTGTAGCATTTTATCTGTACACATGTGAGGAGTATTCCGCGAAAGTTTTGCAGAATAATTTGTTTCTGTTCCGGTTTTTTCTACAAAGAACTTTTAAAATTGTATAATAAATGTAACAAGTAAATTAAAAAGGTGAAAAAAATGTTTTTTTTTTTCACCCTATTCAAGGACCAGCCCCCCCCCCCACACCCGCACGGCATCTTTCGCACTTCTCTAAATGAGAAGACTGGTTTCGAACCTTCTCCTTTTTTTCCATACTTTCTTTTTTCTCAATTACTGAGCACAATTTAAGCAATTAATTTTGCCTTTTTTCATAGGAATATTTTATATCATCTAAGCCTAATTTTGCATATATATATATATTATTATAATTATATATATTATATTTTATTATTATATATATATATATATTTTATATTATATATATATATATATATATATATATTTATATATTATATAATATATTATTATATAGTATATATATTATAATGCTCGTATTATTAAATTCGTTTCATGTTCATTGTCCGTT
Organism: Trachelipus rathkii; assembly: GCA_015478945.1. NCBI lineage: Eukaryota > Metazoa > Arthropoda > Malacostraca > Isopoda > Trachelipodidae > Trachelipus > Trachelipus rathkii. The sequence goes on along the minus strand of JABUQX010057131.1, from coordinate 21,947 downwards.
GGGTTTTTATTTAAGTTACTGCAGTGCGTTTTGTTATCTTTCTTGGAATTTTTCAACATGAAGTGCCTATTTTGCCTTCACATTCCAGCGGAAGTTATGTAAACATTGCCCATATTTAGCCTGTATTTAGTTTTGTTAATTCTTTCAGCCAGGTTTTTATTATTTATTGGTCTTCTTATTCGTTAGCCTTTCTTCTCCGAAAATATATTTTTTTGAGGCATATTTGTTCATTCCTGTTTTATTCTCATTTCACAATGTGCAATCTTAATTACAAAAACAACTGAACTGTTTTTGTCTGTGTCCTGTTGTTTTTAATTTTCACTTATAGTGTATTCGTTTTCTTCGTCTTACCATTTTTTCATTCTTTCGATCCAAAAAGATTTTCATTTATATTCTCTAAACTAACATTTTCATGCCACTGTATCTCTCTTTCATCTTGGATTTGTGTAAAGTTCTCTGCCTGTCACTGCTCTATACTTCATTGTGGATTGACCTTTTCTTACGTTTAATATTTACCTCGGAATTTTTCGATGTTTGTCATCTAAAAGTTTTTTATAGTTACTGATTTATCTTCTTCTTCTTTTTTTATCTATTCATCTGTTTCGATTTGATTCTCTTACATCTTTCTTTCAAATTAATAAACATTTTTGTTTTTTCTTTTTTTGCTCGACAATTTAAATACTTTAATTTCTTTTCTCCAAAGTTTTCTTCTATCCTCATTTCTTAAGACTTCCTTATTTTAGTTTAATATTAATATTATTTAATTTTTCTTCAGATTTTCCTATTATTCAAACTTCCTACGCATTACTTGCTTCAGATAACACATTTCGTATCTGTGTATGTTCACTCCTCATGATATTGACTATTCGAGTAGATTATGGATATTAGCTATTTCAATATGAAGTATATTGTAACGTTTTTATACTAAAATTTTTATTCAGTTAGAGAGAGAGAGTGAGATAGAGAGATGTAGAGAGAGAGAGAGAGAGAGTTAGAGAGTGAGAGAGAGGAAGAGAGGATTGAGAGAGAGAGAGAGAGAGTGAGAGACTTACCTTGGTTCACAATAGCAATTCTGAAGTAAAATTTAATCTTGTGAACAATTATTTGAAAGTTCACAGTATATCTTTCATATCGTATATTTCTATCAATATTAATATCAAGATATTATAATTATATATATTTATACATTACATCAACAGATACATTTACATTATATGCATATATTTATATATATATATAATTTTGGTATTTTTTTTATATCTGTATTTACGAAATCTATTTTATTTATATAAAACTTTTAATATTGATTTAAACATATATATAGTATCAATAGTTCTATAGAATTTATAGATGAAGTTTGTTAATTTTATGATATGATTTTTATATATTTCTATGTTATTATTATTAGATTATTTGTTTATATATTCTAATTTTAAAATTAAATTAATTAATTTTATACTTTTTATATTTTTATTGTTTATATTTATAGATTATATATTATTTTTTTAATTTTTATATTTTTATTATTATCATGTAATTTTTTTTTTTTTTTTTTTTTTTTTTTTATTTTTTATTTATTTTTTTCTATTTTTTTTTTTTAGGCTGTACTTCCTGCTATTTCTCGTGTCTCTTCTGTTTTTTGCTCTTATCATATCGAGTTATGCTCAATATTTGAAACAGTTTTCTGCCCTTAAATGTTTTGCTTTGCATGCGGGGAAGGGATTTTATTTTTTTAACATTTTATGTCTACATATAAAGATATGGAAATAAAAAAGAAAAGTTTTAGGAAAAATAATGTTATCTCATAAACTGCTTTTTAACACTCATTTTAAAATGGTAGGTTATCTCTGCTCAAATTAGCTAGCGGGTAACTCGGACGTTGTGGGTTCCCGATTTTCTGTGAATTTGCATGTTAACAAAATTTTTGTTTTATTAATAGTGTTTTAGTATATTAAAATTGTTATAGTAAAATACAATAACATTAATAAATAATACTTTTATATTTATATTTATCGTTTAAGGTCTTATTATTATATAATTATAAATTAATTTTAACAAAATACTAAAATACTTTTAATCTAATATGTATTATACTTTATTATAGTTATTTATAAATTATTATAAATATTTATAAATGTTTATGTCTAACCATTGTCAAGTCACAAATGAATATACTTTTAGATTACTTTTTTAAAACTTTTTTTCAGTTATTTCTTTCAAGTATATATATTATATATATATATTTTATATATATTATATATTAGTATATTATTATAATTTATATAATATATAATATTATGTAATATATTTTATAGGTATATATATTTGATTTTATATATATATTATTTTATTATTATATTATTTTATTTATATTTGAGAGAGGAGAGAGAGAGAGTAGCACTTGTAATGTTAGTAATTCTGGTTTACAGTGATGTTCTTGCCCACTTGATTTTCAATGTATTAAATTATAATTTTATTTATTATTATTTATTAATTGATATATATTTTATATATATATTTATTAAGTTATAGTTTTTAGTTTATTTTGTATATATGTTTTTTTATTAGGTTTATTTTATTTATGTAGTAGTTTTATTTGTGGTTTTATGAAGTTGATTTATTTTATTTTTATTTTTAGCTTCCATTTTATTATTTCATTTTTATATTTTATATATTTTATGGTGGATTATTTTTATTTGATTAATTAAATATTTTTGGTCTAGTGGGTGTTGGTGTGCCGTCTATTTGTTGGCCTTGGTGGTTGGTTGGCTTCTTTGTGATGTTTGCCTTGTTGTTGTTGGTTTTTTTCTGTGTCTTTGATGTCTTAGCCTTCACTATTAAAAGTGCGCAAATTCATGTATCTATATAGACTATATCTTTCTATTAATAATTTCTTGATATTTCTAGTTCTGGTGCTCTTTCTATAGAAATGTCAGGTGTTAGCCGATTCAAAACTTATTTCCATAGGTCAGGTTTCCTCTATAGTGGCCTATAAGAGATACTTTGTGTTAACTTTGTTCTGTTGTTTCGCTATGAACTATGTATATTCTTATGAGACTTTGTTGCCTATTTGGAAATTTTCTGAATTGTTATTTTTACGTACATGTATATTATGTGAAGTGTTTCAATTTCTGATATTTTATTAAGTGTTTTGAAAGGAGTTGCTGCCTTACTTTATTATCATCTATTTTAAGATATTCTCTGCCTTTCACTATTCCACACTCTTTGATTGATTGGTCTTGATTTGTTGATTATAAATCCATTCTTCTGTAAATGCCATTTAGTTAAAATTTACACTTTAGGTGGGCTTGGATGTGTAAGGTGTTTTTTACTTTTTGTTCTTATTCTTTAAAATCTTCTGTCCAATGTTCTTCTCCTAAGCAACGTTTCACACATGTTCTCCTATCTATTTAAATGCTGAGTCGTATAATAGGCATTATACCGTTTAGAATATAAATTCCTTTTTCATTTGCTATGTTTTTCTTATGAACTACCAGTAAATTATATTACGTATTAGTTTTCTATTTTTACTTTAATTCCAAAAGGAATTTTTACAGTTTATCGTTGTGGGCTGTATATTTGAGGATAATGTTAAGAGCTTTTTCTAAAGTTTTTTTAAATTGTTCCTAGAGAGAAGATATTACTTAACTTTTTGTTTACATATATTACTAGAATTTTGGTTGGACTCAAAAATTTCTTTCTTTGTCAGATGTATATTAGACATCCGATATTTATTTGTCTTTTATTTTGAGCTTATTCAAGAGTAAGAATGTTCGTAGTCGCTGGTGTTCCGCGTGTATCTATGTTGACTCAAAGCATTTTTGCTGTTCAGGTAATATTCAGACATGGTAACCTTATAAAATAGAATTAGTTAGAGGGAGTCATTTGGTCTAGGTTTAAGAGGTTGTTTTTTGGTTTCAAGTGTAAAGAGTGCAAGAAGGGTTGTTCGGTGATTGTAAATTCGTCTCGGTTTACGTGTTTCTGTTTTTTCGTCAATCTCTGTCTTGATGATGAGTATCTCGTTCATTTTGTTTATACTATCACACTATCTTATCACTAGTCACCTCATCAACACACTACTTATCCTACACCACACTACTATCCACCTACACACATTACACACACACAACATATATATTATTTATATATATATATCTTATATATTATATATAGTATATATTTATATATTTTATTTATTATTTATATAATATTTATATATATTTATTATATAAATATTATATATATATATATTGTATTATGTGTAATATATAGTATTATTTATATATGTTTATAGTGTTGGATTTGAGTATTGTGATTTATTGGTTTATTATTTGTTTGGGTATTATTATATTGAGTTTTATTAGTATTATTTGTTTATATATATATATTTTGGTTTTTAAGTTTATTGGTGTTTATATATTTATTATATTATTATTGTATATTTATATATATATTTTTATATTATATATATATTTTATATATATATATATATATTATATTTTTATTTTTTTTTTATTTATTATATATATATATTATATATTATAATATATTTATTTTTTTATTATTATATTTATATTATATATATTAGTGGTTTATTAGTATTACTCGTATAGGTATATGTTCTATTTATTTATTGGGTTAGTTGAAGCGCTCTCAATAATACACATGGTCGTTAGATTTGGGTTCTTTGAATACTTATTCTGTTCATAGGTCTAGTAACTAATCGTTTTTCATTATCTTTTAGCCACTCACTGATAAAGTTGAAGTAAATGTCCAAATATACTTTTTCTAGTTACTACCAGTGAGTGTTTATCGAACAAATTCTTGCAGTCTTCTGTTTCTCTTTAATCATATACAAAATTGTATTTCTATAAAGTTTAGTTATAGTTGTGAAGTTCATTTGGCTTCGATACTACCTGTCACCATGCAGGATTCTTCATCTGTTTCTAGGTCTTCTGTTTTAGACATTTCGAACATTCTCTTATTCGAAATATTCATCATTCTTTCTGTAACATTAATGATAATTTCATTTCTAGTAGCCGTATAGTATCTTACTTACGAACTCTCTTAATTTATTCAAATTTTATGTTGGCAATGAAGCAAATAGCCTCGGAGATGCCCGAGCCGAGGAGAGGGATGGCATCCGAAAACGATCCCTCATCTACTCCTGACTATTATCTCTTGCGAGTTAGAGAACAACTTTGGTGATGGTATTGGTGTGGCTAAAGGATTATCAGCTTTCTTTGAAGCACGATTTTATTGCCTCATTATTATCTACAACATTCGCTGTCTTTACTCAAATTTTCATTTCATTGAATCTTCTCATATCTCCTTCTAGACCTCACTTCTTCTCCTTAACCAAAACTCAGATGAATAAATGCGTCGAATTAAATCTTATCCTGTTTCCTCAACTGTCTCTATCGCTAGTTATATTCAAAGACTGATGTAGTATGCATGGGCATAGCGATGTCTCTTTTTTTGGCACTGCTGATTTTTGAATCTTTCAAATATTTTTAATCTTTTTAATCATAGCTTCCGTTTAATTCTATTAAATTCACCTGTACTGCTAATTTATTTCCTAATTCAAGTGAGTATCCTAAATTCTTCGACTATTTAGTTTAAAAGAGAACCCGTTCTCTCGCATTTTCCTTTCTCTGAATCATCATTATGGGTAATTCAATGTTCACCATCGCAAATTGATTTTCCCTTGTTCGGAAAATTCTCAATTGCCAATTTCCTTTCTTTCGTAATAACTTGAGAAGCTTGTGCAGTCTCGTACTGTTAACCCCGATCGTTTTGGAGATGAACACTATAAAATATTCCATTCCTTAACTTCTGACCTTGCTTTTTAAACTCTTTCTTAATCTGGATCTCTCTCATCAACTTGTTTTAAAAAGTTTTATCTTTTCGAGTATTACACAGGATCGATTCTAGATTTTGGAGTGAAATCGATTTTGTTCTATGGTTTTGCATGCTTGTCCAAACTGCTGTTGTATTTTTTTGACTTCCTAATTGAAATTATTGGTTATTTTTCTAAGAAAATGGTTTCACGCAGTACTCGGAGTGTTTACACAAGGTCATTCTTTCTGGCATGAAGGTATATAATTACGTTAGGAAGTTCGTACCACAGGAAGAGAATATAAAGCATTCCTATTTTTTCATAATTTTAGTAAGCAAAATAACATTTTTACTCCGATGACATTCGCACAAGTAATGCAAAGGTCTTCATTGTATCAAATTGACATTTTGCTTAAATTAAGCAAATATATAGTTATATAATATATATATATATATATATATATATATTATATAGTTATATATATTATATATGTTATTTATATATTATATATATTTTTATTATATATATATAGTATATATATATATATATATATCAAATTCTTTCCTTGGGAATGAACTTCCTAAAGTAATTGTACATTTCATTTTCTTTACTTTCAGTTAAAACTCCTATAGCTTAGCTTAACGTTACTTATTCATTACTCATTGTAGGAACGCTGCCTTCAAAGAATGACGCTGTCTTCAAAATCTCAAAACTCAGGCTAATTTGCCTCTCAGAATCATGCAAAATCTATTGTTAGATGATATTTAAAACAATCGTTTCTTTAAACAAATGCTAAAACCTCTCTCTCTCTCTCTCTCTCTTCTCTCTCTCTCTCTCTCTCTCTCTCTCTCTCTCTCTCTTTCTCTCTTCTCTCTCTCTCTCTCTCTTCCTCTACTCTCTCTCTCTCTTTTCTCTCTCTCTCTATGAATCTTTGCTAAACATTTTTCAGTTCTAACTTTTCTTCATTCTTTCTTTTTCATTGTTTTCTCTTGAGCCTTTCTCATCGCGCTTTGTTCAATTCAACTGAGGTGTTATTCTCTGAGCAATTTTTCTTTCTCGCACTTTATTTTTGCAGTTCTAACTTTTCTTCATTCTCTTCTTTTTCATTGTTTTCTCTGACTCTTTACTCATGCCTTTGCTTCAATTCAACTGAGGGTGATTCCTGGCATTTTTCTTTCTCCACTTATATTCATTCAAATTCATTCATGCCTAATTATATAGTATCTTTTAAAGATATGATTTCTTCTCTTTCTGATCTTGGCACTAAAATAAGTGTGATCATAATATAGGAGATGTTTCTTCTTTGCCTAGCAACTTCTAAGTTTCCTTCCTGCTGGACGCATGTGCTGAAAACGGAAAACTTATTGTTTAACAATTTAACTCACACTCTATTACAGTAACCTCTGTTATTTTCAAAGTCTTCAAACCTATACTAAACATGAAAATTTAGAACAATATACAACTTCTAATATTATCTCAAATCAGTAAGCACATCTGCACATGACTTTCGTATGAAGTTATATTCTTTCCATTTTTTCAGTCTTCTTGGTCTCTGCCCCTTTGGGGCAATTTTTTTGGTAAATCTTTTGCTTTTTTTCTGCAGAACCTTCACAAAATTTCAATAGGTCTCTCAAAAGTACTTTGATTGCTAACCTCTTCTCTTTCGGTATCCATCTTTCTCTGTAATAATTTATGCAATTTTCTTACTGGTGTTTGTTGTAGACAGAATCCACTCATCTTTTAAGTCTAAAAAAACTAGTATTCCTCAAATATTCTATTCTATTCTACTTTTCTTTAATAATTTCACATCTGTCACTTTATTCACATTCATCTTTCATTACTTTTATTATTGAAAAACACCTTACCCAAATAACTGAAAACTTGGAGGACAATCTTGTAACATTTGACCATCTTGTATTTTTAACTGGAATAGAGAAAACATGATATTTTAAATATTCAAACACTCAATTCATCTACTTGATAATACTTCAAAGCATCTACAAGCATCTTCTTACAAATTGCACAACTCAAAACTTTCCATATCCTTATTTAATCTTTATACTTTTTTGTATCGTAATTTTTATTGGAAGGCCCTTCACGAATTTTCTCATTAAATAAACTTTGAAGGGGTTACGTATAATGAATCACCTGCATTACTTCTTTTCCCTTTCCCTTTTACTTGCCTTGTATAGGGAGTTCGCCCTTGCATGGAGTACTCATCATATGTTCGGGATAATTCCAAACAACTTATCTTGAAAAGGTAGAATCAAGGTCTTCTCTCTCTCTCTCTCTCTCTCTCTCTCTCTTCTCTCTCTTCTCTCTCTCTCTCTCTCTCTCTCTCTCTCTCTCTCTCTCTCTCTTCTAGTTCTATGACCCCATATTATGCTTATTCTTTACTGCACTTTACTGATAAAGTCGGAAACACTCTTCCATCCTCTATATTCTTCATTATATTTGATTTACACATACAAAAAAAAACACACTCAAAATCTATGTATAGGAACATATCGGCATTTGACTTAAGAGTAAATTTGGTCTTCCCTAACTCTGGTAGGTTTTTATCAATATCTCTGGGCTTTTCCCAACGGAGGTGAAATATTATCATATCTATCTTATCTAATTCTTCTATCTATCTATCTATTCTATCTATTCTTCTATCTATCTATCTATCTATACTAATCTATCTATCTTATCTATCTATATATATTTATATATATATTATTAGTTATATATTATATTTTTATTTATTATAACTTTATATATATGTTATTATTATATATATATATATATTAGTTTTATATTTTATTGGATATAATATTTATTTATATAGATACTTTTATTTTTTTTGTTTATTATTTATTTATTGTTGAATTATATATTATATATAATTATACGTGAGTTTATTATAATATATATTTTATATAATATTATTAGGAAACCTTTTGGAATCTTAAATATATTTATATTAAAAGCAATCTCTAGAATAATTTTCAGCAACTTTAATTTTTAGAAAGAGAAGAAAATACATTTATTAAAACAATCTCTAACACGAATAATATCAATAAGCTTAATCTAAAACTTGCTAATCGCAAAAGAAAACTTTCTCCAAAAATAGCAATTTTTTAATTGTGAACAAAAGCTTTGTTAAATGAATAATACGATTACTTTTTTCTAAATATTACACCCGTGTAATAGGATTTATTGGTTCCCGAAAGGTCATATTCTTGCTGGTTTCGCGCACCATTGTTTGTTTAGGATATAAGATGGGATGAGCCCAATAACTTTTTAGGATTTACACCTACACTATTCTTGTGTAAAATTCCTTACAATATTATATATATAGTATGTATTATATATATATATTATATATATATATTTATTATATATTATATATATATTTAGTATATTTATTTATTATTGTATATTATAATATTATATTAGTTTATATTTTTATATTATTTGTATTTATATTTATCTACTGTCAGAATAAAATTAACGCACTTCTGGCTCATATGACATTAACCAGGTTACAGAAAGGCCCAGAACGGTGGTGTGATTTACTTATTAAGCGTTTTATTATGCAAATAACATTAGCAGGTCGGTGGACA
>JABUQX010057130.1:0-24357 GCA_015478945.1 Trachelipus rathkii | reverse complement strand
GGTCGGCGCTGCGACTTCGTCGAGGCTTGTGTTTTTTCTTTTATCTCGTCTTTTTCAGCTCACCCTTCGAAGCGTCCGAATTCCCGAATCGATTAACGACGAAACCAGTCTCCTCGAGTGAGTATATTTTACTCTCTCGTCGCCAAATTTCGAAAAAAAAACTCGTTTAAACTGTTCATTTTCTCGTTTTAGGCTATTGAGTATTTTTGCATGGTCCCAGTATTCTCCCGGAAAGATTCATTTTGTTGCGGTTAATACTTCATAAAAAGTCTCGCCAGGCGTAAATTTCGGCGTCTCTTTATTCGTGGGGCAATTGTTCATAGTATTCGCTAATACTATATAAAGGGGGAGAAAGGAATTAAGATACATAGACGCGTCTTCTACTTACGAGCGAAATTTTGATTTTGAAAATTGTACAGCTCCCCTGAATTTTATCCGTTTCTCGAAAACCTTTGCAAACTCGGATTTCACCTCCACAGTTTCATTAGGGAACCACCAATTTTAAGCTCCCCTCATTTTGAATCGGTTTCATTTTTTTTCCTCCTGCGGAAGTGAGATATAGGATGGATTGAAGTATAATATTATAATAATTCGCCATTTTTAAATAAAAATATTATTATTTATTGATTTAATAAATTTTAACGATGTAAATATTAATTTCATTTATTATATTATATATAAAGAATGTTTACGAAAAAATGAAAATACGCCGTTTTTTTTCGTCTTTTTCCTAAATAGTTTCTCGCTTCTATCGTCGAAAAAACTTTACCCAGACCGCAACATCGATAAAACTGGCGGCTCTATTCCGAATCGCTAATTTGTCATTGGCGATTAGGCCCAAAACGTCGGACGAAGAAAATCCATCTACGACGAGACGATGACGGCTACTATCTGATAACGGCATTCGCGTTAAACTCATAACATTATCGCAGAAAACAGGAAGAAAAAATGATTTGTTGAATACACCCTTCGTCTATCGAATATAGATCAAAAGTTTGGAGGAAGTGTGAACTTATTATTAGGAATAATGGGAAGGATATTTTGGGATCGACGCAAAAAGCGCGTTGGAAATTGTATTTTGTGTAGTCGCTTTGTCGATAATAATTCTATACTTTGGATTGAAGAGCGATCGATATTCCATCTATACTTTCGATGAAGGAAACTATATTCCAGAAAAATAAATTCGCGAACGTGAGAAAGAGGGCGCGATTAATAAGTCGAGGAGGAATTATTCAAGAATATTAAAGGTTTATGGTCCGTATATATATAAGGATCTTGATTCCAAAAAGTTGTATAAAAAGTCTTTTTTATATACAATAAGCAGTTTATTAATTATAAAATTATTAAAAAAATATTAAATATTATCTATATAGGAATTTTATATATACAAATTATTCATTGAATATTTATTAGTTATGTGAATGATGATATGATAAATTTAAATGAGGAGGAATTCCTTCTTAATCACGCAGTCGGTATCCCTAGCTTCTCAACTAAACTATTATATATAATTTAGTATTATACAATAAAACTTCCCACAATCCTTTTAATATGGAAGATCAATTATCTTCGTCGTCGCTTGATATTATGTCGGATAGCGGTTGCCTCAGACTTCTTCTGAGACCCTTTATCACCTCAGAACTCTTTTCTTTTCTTCTTCTTTTCTATCTTATTCACATGTCAAGAACTATTCTTTATGATATATGTATTGAAAGATTAGGGTATTGATTATTCTAGCGTGCCGGCGAAACTTTCGATACATCTACGGGAATACGGTGAAGATATAGAAGCTGGAGGGGGAAAGAAAAATATCGAAAAAGACTTGGAAATCTTCGTCAAAGAATCGGAAAAAATGGAATTTTTGAACATAAAAAACAAAAATAAGGTTTTAAACTTTGGGAAGAAAAGAAAAAGCGACAATGGGCACGCCGTCGCCGTCGCCGCCTCCGCCGACGCCTCTTCCCGGCCCAGAAAAGGAAAAATGGAAGATCCTAAAAAGTTTATCGATCTAACCGATTGTTGGGTGCTGAACGAGAACAACGAAATTATCCTAAATTTGAAAAACAAGAACGCGTCGATCGCCGAAATCTACAAACCCGAGAGGTGTTTAGACGATATAAAAATTAAAGAAGTTCGTTACGTAGACTCCTGCTCCAGCTCTTCGTCGCCTCCTCCTCGTCCCGACGCGGCCGTCGCGGATGAAGATATTCGTTTTTCGTACGGTGTAAATTTCGATAAGTTGAACGAAGAAAGGACGCGAAATGAGATATCCGAAATGCTCAAATCGGACGACGATGACAATTGCCCCGTGAGGAAAATTATAAGAGACAAATTTAGTCACGATCGCCCCCTCATCGCCGGCTACGAAGGGGAAATTATAAGGATTTTGAGCACGTTCCGCGCGATCGAACTTCGCCGGGAGAAGTACATGCTCGTGAAACGAAGCAACAGCTTAAAGTTCACCGAGGCTCTTATAAAGAAATGCCTCGTCATAATCAAGGGATGTCGAAAAATCGACGACAAGCTGCGTCAAAAAAATTTAACGATAACAGCACTCACGATTTTCCACCTCAAGATATGCAGGAACCAGAGCACGTTCAAACGAATCCGAATTCCCAACGCGCAATTGGACTGGTGCATTCAGGCGGCGATTCTCAAATTGAACGAATTCGACGCCTTTAACATCACGGACGCGAATTTCGATACGAAATTTTGTCACTTCGTTATTAGTTTGGGCGATCGAGTGCTACTGTCCTAAATAGAACAATCGTCAAAAACGCAGTTCTTGATCCAAGTTACGCGGTGAAGTGATTTTACGATCCGCGACAAACGGACCCGAGCGATCGATATTAGCAACGTCGGTCAAAGAACAAATTTGGATAGAAGCTCCCCAAATTGGCCTCTTGGCGTGTTTTCTCAATCGTATCTCGCATCAGACCAGCCGAGAAACACCCATTTACCGACGATTAAAATTTGTCCCACATTCGAAACTATCTCGACTGCATCGGCTCTTATAACCAATTTCTTACCCACGACCGGCCAAAAGTACGATCCCACGAGAGAAGACGACTTCTGATAGTTCCGATAAACGTCAGAGTATTCGTTCGACTAGCATCAGCCCCATCAGCAGGCCAGAGCAGCAGCCCAGCACCGCGCAGCGAGCAGCCAGCGCAGCAGCTGGATCAGCAGCAGCAGAGCGCGAGCAGCGGCCACGCAGCCGGGCAACCGCACAGCACCGCCGGTTATCCCGATCAGATTCTGTGCTGAATTGGCCTGTCAAAGAGCGCTTCGAAAACATTTACGAGACATTACTTGCTTCCGAACATTAGACCGGTCTCCACGAGTAAAATTTGAAACAAATCACTAGTTTGAGGAAGCAAGGCTTTTAGAAACACCCCAACTTAAAGCTTTATTCGAATCCATCGTTTAAATCTTTTACTCGAGTCTTCGCCTTTCTTCCCAAATTTCTCGACGCCGAAACAGGATTCGCCCGCCGCCGAGCGCACCGCCGCTGTCGTAGCCTCGTGTCCTGCAGCTATTCCGAGCCAAATATTAGTACGAAATAATTGAACGATTCAATTATGATGTACTGTTAAAGTCGTTTTTTAAATAATAAATTTTTCTTTAGTTACCTACTTCATTTTAAATCTTTCGATTTATTATTATTTCAATTTCACCATTTCAATTTTATTTCTTTTTTATTCAGTTTTACCTATCAATTTAATCCCGCTAAAGACTCTTTATCGTTGACAATCGTCGATAGCAGACCTTTGGGCCCCTGAATCACGAGTAAAGGGTGATCGTCGACACCTTCATCGCGGAGCGTTGTCGCCGCCATCACCGAACTCGTCGTCGCGGGTGTGTTGGAACACCTCGATCCAAAATAAGATTGCCAGTTTACGTTCGAATTGCGAAGCGCCCTGTGAATTTCTTCGTTGTTCATTTCGATTTTTTTCACGCTATCTTGAATCTTAATAGCGCACCTTTCGATATCCGCGCTATGTCGCGTTATTTCTAGCAGAATTTTTTCCATTTTCCGCAACACGCTTCTTTTTCTACCGCGCGCGAAATCTCGGTCGTCAAATGAAACAGACCGCTCAAATTTTAATAAATCGGTATTGAAATTTGTGTCGTCGGTGAATACGTTTCGGAAATCGAAGATAATATTTATATTTTTCATCCCTCAAAGTCAGCCTAAGTATAAGATATTTGGCGAGGTTTACGTGAATTACCTTTACACCAGGTGGTCATCGAAATCCGACAAAAAAATTCAAAAGATTTTAGACCACGAAATTTCAAAAATATTTAACTTGTATTTCGATAATTGAAGATATTATGTTATATTATATTATATATTATAAAAAATTTTCGCGTTTTATTTTTAAAAGTGTGTACTTTTTGTGTAAATAAAAAAATGTTTTTAGTTATACCTTTATTTTAATCAACCTGATTGCGAAAAATACATAAAAACAAAATTAAAAAACTTTTTTCCTACGAGTGTATACGTTTTGCTTAAATATACAGCCATAAATTTATTTTAATCATCGTCGATTGAGTAAAATACGTAAAAATAACGGACGACACGATGGGTAATAACGATAATATTCACAGGAACACGTCGCTGTTTCTTCAATATCGAATATATTCTTCAAAAAACTCCTTTAATAATTTATTGGATTCTTGCATCGAGGACGTCGAGAGAAAAGCGAAACACTTGGAGAAAAAAAGAATGGTCTTGTCGAAATTTAGAGAAAGTTTATCGCGCGAAGAAATGCTCGGATTCCTTTTCAAAGAACGATCACTTTTACACCGGAGGGAAGCCATGTTGCACTTTAAATTTTATTTTTTGTACTTTAAACTCGCGATCGAGGTGATAACGGACGAACTCGTTCGACACGCTTCGGAGAAAAAAATTCAGGATATCCGAAAGTATCTGAATACCATTCAACTGCAGAGTCACTTCGTTTGTTGCCTGGCTAAATGGCTTTTAAACGAATATTACGTAAGGTTTCCCTATAACGATATCGATTTCTTGGAGAAATCTCGCGAAGAGGCCGAGCGCCACATGATCTTCGCGCGAGTCGCATTCGCGAGGATAAGGCCGCTCGTGCTAGACGCGAGGGGCGTCACCGACGACGAGAGCGGCGGCGGCGTTTTTGAAAGAGTAAATACCGAAATCTTACCTTTATTAGGCGAGCGAGGCGTCTTCAATCGCGACGAGGACGACGACCATACAAACTATTCGGCGACAGAAGTTTTAGCGGCTAAAACGTACTTGAAGGAGCGTATTTACGAACACGATATTTATTTTAAAAATGAACCTTCGCAACAGCAGAGGTCGTCGCGACGGCGAAAAAAATCGGGAAAGGACGATGATTCTTTTCTCGGCGCGTTTTACGAAACGGAGCTGCCAACGGGGGAGGAAGAGGAAGAGGAAGAGGAAGAGAAAGAAGAGCGCGGAGGGGAGATTTATTATTTAGTTCGAACGAATAATCCCCTATTGAATAACAAGGACTCGCCCGATAATTATTCGTCCCCTTTATTCAAAATGTTTATCGGAAGCGTAGACGAACGAGAAAATGCGGGATTAGAGGCAGAGCTGACGAAGCCCTTCTGCGAGAATAACGACGAAATTTATAGATCCAGTTTCCACGTTCAATATTCGTGGCGAGAGAACGTTTTCGATTTTGAGCGTATAAAATACAATTTAGAAAAGAGCGTCAAAAAAGGCGGCGCGAGCGGCGTTAAGGGACTCGTGTTTCTAAGAGAAGCCGAAGAAAAAATTAAACATTTTTATTCGTCTTTAAGAAGTTTTCTCGAGGCGGAGAAGAAGTCGAAACGGTTGTTGAAGGAAATGAAGCGCGCAGAAAATTCTATCGAAGAGGATATTCGCAAATATCGGGTGCTGGTTTGTTCGTATAGAGTATTTCGGAAAAGAATATTCTTCACTTTAACGATGCTCTCTACACCGTGGTAGCAAACCGATAACGAATTGAACGGAATATTATTAATTTTTCCGCGGTCTTTCTTATTCTTCGTTCACCAAATAAATTCAAATTTTTTTTTCATTTCTAGTAACAATTTAACTTACGATGATTCCAGAGATTTCATCCTTATTTTCTTGGTTAGACTATTAAGTTGTTTTTAAGTAATAATATTTTTAATGTAAATTTAGAGATACAATGTGGATGAATAGATTTCAATTTTATCATACGTCAGATGTCCCGATACAGTGAAGTAGAAGGTGTAGATTATAATATTAATTTCTGTAGAAGGGGTTTTAATAATTGTACGTAATGTTCATACAAAGAAATTATCTAATTTACATATTGTGTTATCGTAGTTTCGAGAAAAATAAATATTAAAAAAAAATCAAATTTTTTTTTCCATTTTTTGAACCATAATCACGTGATTCACGAATTTTCGAAGGAACTATATAAGTACGATGTTCTAGAGTATAGTCGAAGTATAAGTTGTAAAATCTAAATCTTTACAAAGAAAACCAGAAATTTTTTTATTCCAAATATATTTTTTGAATTTGCACTCTAGACTTCTGACTTATATCTTCGATAGCGTCACTAAATGCCGTCATAATTCGGAATGAAATACGTTTTAGCTTAATCGGTAAGCGAAGGTTAGCCTAATTCGAAGGTCTAGTGCTAAGTCGGAAAGGTCTATAGTGCTAGTCGAGTCTTAGAGCTAAGTCAGTTGAGTTGTTAGTCCTAGGTCTAAAGGCTAAAGTCGAAGGTCTAAGTGCATAGTCGCATTTGATGTGGATCCGCTCGATACATTCCTCACTCATGGTAGGTGTTGTGCAAAATTTCTCAAAAAATAATTATACTATCTGCGTTGGGAAATACCGTCCAATTCACTTAACCTTCTACTTATATTCATTACGATAATGGCGTCTACTATATGACGTATAATCGGATTGAAGATGATTTTAGCTAGGTAACGTATTTGAAGCGTTTAGCCGCTTTTGCCTATTCCGAGGCGATCACTATACATATAGTGACGTCGATGGAACGAAAAGACACTTAACCTGATCGCGCAAACATTTTAAAATTAATTATCAGTTTAACTATGTTTTTAACGTCACACAAGAAAATTGCTTTTTGATTATTTGAAAAGTTACAAAATTAAAAAATCGGGTTTTAATTTAGAAATTTTATTTCAGATCATTTTTAGACTTTGCCTTAGACTTTTCGACTTATATTATCAACAACAACAACGACAGTCAGAAAGGTCTAAGTATAAGTCGAAGGTCTAAGTTATATGCGAAGATCTAGTTAGTCGAAAGTATAGTGTAAGTCGAGATGCTAAGATTGGCTAAAGTCGAGGTTTATGTAATAAGTCGAAGTTAAGTGCTAGTCGAGGTCTAAGTCTAAGTCGAAGGTCTATTCTAAGTCGAAGGTATAAGTAAAGTCGAAGTCTAATGTGCTAAGCGGTAAGGTTATAGTGTAAAAGTCATGTCTTACGGTGCTAAGGAGGTCTAAGTTAAGTCGAAGGTTAATGCTAAGATCGAGGTATATGCTAAGTCAATGTCTATAGGCTGATCGAAGGTCTAAGTGCTAGTCGAAGGTCTAGTGTAAGTCGGAGGTCTAAATGCTAAGTCGAAGGTCTATGCTAAATCGAAGGTTCAAGTCTAGTCGAAGGCTAAGTATAAGTCGAGGTCAAAGTATAAGTCGGAAAGTCTAAGTGCTAAATCTAAAATTTCTCAAAGAAAATAATACACAAAATTTTAAGTCCAAATTATTTTTCGAGTTTGCACTTAGCCTTCGAACTGTATCAGTTCCCGATTCGGCGTCAATAATATGATGTTCATTATCGATTGAAACCAATTTAGCTTAGTAAAATGGTATTTGAAAAGCGTTCCAGCCGCTTGCGATATTACATAAGGCCGAAATATCTATAGTGACGTTTCGAAGGAAAATGATATAAGTTTGTCGAAGCAACACCTTTTAAGTATATAACTTATACTTCACCCCATATTAGTGACGTTCTCAACAGGAACTGCCATAGTCAAAGTTGTATAAGTGTGATCTAAAAAATCAAGAGAAAATAATTCCCAAAGATTTCAATCCGGGAATTTTTTCGGAATTTGCACTTAGATTTCGGACTCTATTTAGTTCAACAAACATAGACGAGACAGTCAGACAAGTCTAAGTAAAAGTCGTAGGTCTAGTTATAAGTCGAAGGTCTAGTAGTAAGTCGAAGGTCTAAGTTTTAAGTCGAAGGTCTAAGTTGCTAAGCGAGTCTTAAGTGCTAATCGAAGGTCTAAAGTGCTAAGTCGAAGTCTAAGTGCTGAAGTGAGGTCTAGTATAAGTGAAGGCTAAGAAGTGCTACAGTCGAGTATGCTTAGTCAGTCATTGCTACAGTGAAAGGTCTAATGATAGGTCTAAGGGTCTAAAGGCTTAAGCTCAATGTCTAAGTCAAGCGAGATCTGAAGTCTAATGGAGGTCTAAGTGCTAAATCGAAGTTAAAGTTTAAGTCGAGGATCTAATTAAAGTCGAGGTCAAAGTTAGTCGAGTCTAATATTCTAAAAATATAAAAATTCTCCCCAAAAAAAATAATTCAACAAAATTTTTTAAGTAAATTATTTTTAAATTTGAACTTTGTAGACCTTTCAATAATTATCATTTCCGATCAGGCTTCACTGATATGGGACGTCTGAATCGGGATTGAAAAACAGTTTATAGCTTAAGGTATTGTAATTGAAACGTTAAGCCCGCTTTTGCGATCGTAGCACTATTATATATGACGTTTCGAAGGGAAGCCGAAAACACCCGATCAACTTATGTCGCGCACACCTATATAAGGTATAACCTATCACTTATTTTTTTATGTTTTACTAATTAATATGGATATTTGCTTTATATATATTTAATCTATATTATATTATATACAATATTCTATATTATATTTATAAGTATATAATATATAATTTTATATTATATATATTATATATATTTATATATATATACTATTTATGTATATATAATTTTATAATATTTATTTGAATGAACAGCTTGTATATTTAAAAATCAAAATCTCAACTAGCCGACGAATCATTAAGAATTACTAGCAAGGGGATCACCACCATATTCTCGTGAGAAGCGACGCTGAAAATACATTAAAAAGACAACGTACCAACGTAGCGGACGCGATTCGATCGCAAGATTGAGGTTTAGGACGAGAATATAGTTCAAACGGAAAAAAGTTAAAAAAATAACCTAGAAGAGTCAAGAACAGGCCGGTAGTCGGTCGGTCAGAGTCCGGAAAATTGCGACATACCTGTAGTGATGGTGATAGGTGAACTTTCTTCAAAGAACAGTATTTTACTCATCACCTAGCCATACAGATTGACCAATCTTTCGGCGAATTAGAAAAAAGTATGGATTATCCTATCGCCAAGACTACCAATCTTTTTTCGAATGAGGTACCATGATAGGCAGAAAGAATGGGCCGCAACTCTTGTGAAAACTGATAGGTAGACTCGACGACGACCGACCGACGACCGCGACGATCGTCGGCCATCGGAATCATACGACCGGGGGTGGATAAATATGAGAGGAGTGCCCCGTGAAATCGGTATCGTGAGTTTGTGATAATTTCTCTGATTCGAATCTTTAACCCGTTGTTTCTTCCCGCTATTATCAATTCTACACTCACATGCTCCCCCCCCTTTGGAATCAGCCCCAGAACGAAGAACGATACGAGAAAACGAGAGACATCAGAGCGAAAACAGAGGAATCGTCGTCTACTGCGTTGACGAAGAAAACTTCATTATCGATTTCAAAACTCCCTCGAAAGTCGATGTGGAAAACGCCACCTCGAATTTTTTGCTCGTACGCAGCGCAACTTCTGCCATCTTTAGAGAGACGCTTTGAAAAATTAAAGATTTCCGGAAGAAGGAAGGTTTCCAAGAAATATTTTCATTTTTTATATTTTTTCTTCGATGAGGTCGGGTAATTTATTAAAAATGAACAAGCGATTGTTCGAATTATTGGGCGAAGAAACCACGAGCTCGTGCTTCTCGAAACACGGAATTTATCAAAAAAATACCGCTTGTGTAAATTAGAGTCGCGTGCAAATTTGTGTCGGAACATATGCTTTAACATTACATGATATACATTTTTTGATGACGAGAAAATACGACAAGTACGCTAATTCCATACGTATTCAAACCGATCGCGGAGTGATTATTGGAAGTGCAAAGATTTCCTTACGGCTTCCTTCAACTAATTTTACGTTAGGAGTTAAACAATCGAACCGGCGATCAAAATTTATGTCGGAATTACGCCGGGCTGCCTATTTTAACCGCGGCATAACAAAGGTGGGCTCTTAGCGTAACCCTGGTTTTCCGGCGCTGAATCTTTCCATAAAAGTTACGTGGGTTGCCCCAAAGGACCACGCGACCGCGAGATCGGCGACGCAGCTTAATAGCGAAGAACAACGGACTCAAGCTAATATGGAAATCGTAGGCAATTGCGGACTCGATCATTCTTATATGTCATCCCGTATTCGGACGACGGTGATACGGAGCTTCGTATCCGACTTTCAGACTCGCTTCTTTGCATTTAATTAAAAAGGAAGGATCCACGATAAGAGCGAGAAGACGTTCGACAAGGCGCGATAAAATAAATTTCAAGAATAAATAGCGTAGAGAAAAGGGCTAATATTCTCGAGTTATAGCAAAAGGATTTAGCCTGGGCGTTGTAGAAAAATACAAGAAGATAATATGGAAAGGTCCACAACAATAGCAAAAAAACAAACTCGATAAAGATATTGAAATACATAGGTTGAACTCCTAGGAAAACGAGAGAACAAGAAAGCGAAGAACAAGAGAAGAAGAAAGAACAAACGGACAGAAGGCTTAACAAATTCTTATTAGGCTACGCAGAAGAAAGAAGAAGAAGTAGGAAGAAGAAGAAGAGAAAAGAAGGGCTAAAAAAAGAATGTAAAGCGAAAATAGTCGAACAAAGAAATAGAAGAAGAAGAATTTCTTCAATGTACAACCAGAAATTGACGAAGAAGCCTTTGACGAAAATGAAGATCGAACAGCAGATGAAATAAAACTTATCTGTTAAGGGAATTATCAAGTCGATTTTCATTTTGGTGTAGTAGCCTTTTTTGAGAGATTATTTTAATTCATTGAAAAATCGTATACAGGAACAGAACATAATTTGATTATATAACCAACATTTCGTCAATCAAATTCTTAAGAAAACCCATTTAGATTAATGAATTCAGACGAATTAATAATGACGTTACTTCTATTTAATCAAAGTGAAATAAATCAAAGTCTTTGTGCATTTATGTTCGATAATTCTTTTAAATTATCAATAATATAGATACTGAAGATTGAATTTTTTTTTCTTTAGATTTTCAAATTTGCCCTTATTGATTCGAGTAGTATATTAGTTCCGATGAAACATCCTTAAATCAATATTTAATAAGCCTAACTGATTAGTTAATGGGCAAAATAAAATTAAGTTTTATCATTGTAAGTCATTGTGGCATTCCCTTTTAAAACGGTAACTATAATCTCAAGAATTTACTTCATAAGAATCGCAAAAAAAATGGAACTAAATGTGTTTAAAATTTATGTTTTAGCGATATGAAAATATTAGTCAAGAGGCCTATCATTAGTCAATTAGAGCGAAAAGATCCATCCGGGAATCAAATATAAAACACCGAAGGTTTAAGTCGTAAAAATATGAGAAAAAATTTGTCAGTAAAAAAAATTCTGATTTTTTGTTACTTATATGTTTGGAAATGCTTTGCCATTTGACCACTTGTTTAGATACTTGAGGAGCTAGACAGCCACGTGTTTCTGTGATATTACCAAGTGGCGTATATATTATTTAATGTAATTTATTGCAATCTTGACAGTAAAATTAAATTTATCATTCTATGTAACTTATTATTTACCCCAAAACTTTTCCATACTAAGAGTTTGAACATTTTAAAAAATGTTGATTTATTTTAATTTTTTATGTATTTTTCGAAATTAGGGATGATGAAAATAAATTTATCTTATCACTATAGATTTATTTGGTAAAGTGCAACATTTCGTCTGATCTTTGATATTCTCTCGAAAACTAGGTTAGCTACAAGAAACTAATATAATTGTGGAAGATCAGCCTGTAAGAAAATTTATCTGCAGAAATCTCGGTGAGAGAGAATATTTAATTTTGGGAATAGTTTTACTTTTATTTCTCGAAAACTACGATAGCTTAAAGAAAAAATTTTTCCTAATCGTAGAATTAGCATTAGGCTCAGAATGGTTGAATAAATACCAAGACAAAGTTTTTGAGTTTTTGCTTATTTACATAACGTATTCCATTTGTCGAACCTTAGACTGACAATAGCTACACGAATATTTATATCACTCGTGTACTCAACATAACAAAATTGTTCAAAAAAATGGAAATTTTTATTTTTTTATTTTTTTGAAAGCTTTATATTTTTTTCTCAAAAATATACGATAAAAGGTTGTTACTTTTATTGAGCAAAAAAAGAGCAGTTGTCGTCGTTAAGACGCAGACACTTTCACATGCATATCACATGATAGTTTAATGAAAACAAGTATAATTCCATTTGTTTTTATCATTTTATTGAAAGTAAATCACAAAAAAAATTAATTTCGACTTAAAATTATTGAGAATATATCTTGATTGTGAGATTTGTAGATTTTTGATGCACTATAACCTTCGCCGTATATCATTTTTTCCGATCCGACGTCCCACTATATCGGGTTGAAACGATAGTTTTTATATATAAAAGCTGTCCGCGAGCAACGTCTTAGGTCGTTAATTTCGGTTCCCTTCGAAAACGCCACTATAATATAGCGACGCCATACGGGAAACGCAAAAAGCGACTCTGAACGCTTTGAAAATATCTTTTTTTTCCAATTTTTTAAGTTTAACACTGTCTTTAATTCGAAAATATTGACTATTAGTGACCAACGAAGGGAACTAGTATAAAGGTCGAAGTCTAAGCGCAAATTCCGAAAATAATTTCGACTTAAAAATTTATTATATTATTTTCTTTATGAATTTTAGATTTTTGCACTTAGACTTTCGCCTTATATCAGTTCCTATCCAACAGGTCAAACTATATACGGGTTGAACATAGTTTCATTATACCTAAAAACGGTGTCCGCGCGAGCAACGTTAGGTCGTTTTTCGTGTCCCTTCAGAACGTCACTATAACTATAGTGTAGACATACGGGATCCGCAAAAGCAGCTGAACGCTCTCAAATTACACATTTCCATTTAAGCTATCTAGACTGTCTTTTAAACAAAGATATGACTTCATATAGTGACACGCCTCGGTGGGCAAACTAATATAAGTCGAAAGGTCATAAGCGCAAAATTTCCGAAAAAGTAATTTCGCTGTTGAAAATTTTTTGAGAATTAATTTCTTTGAGATTTTTAGATTTTTGCCACTTAGACTTTCGCCCTTATATTCAGTTCCCGATCCAACGGAACTAATCGGATTGAAGAGAATGAGTTTAATTAACTATAAGGCTGTCGCGCGGCACTTAGGTCGTTTTTTAGGATTCTTCGAAAAACGTCACACTTAAAGAAGTATAGTGACCGCAACATACGAAACGCAAAAGCGGGACGCTGAACACTTATCAACTAATTTACATTTATTAAGCTTAAACGATCTTAAACCGAATATTGACGTCACTATAGTGACGCCTCCAAGGGAACAAATAAAGTCGAATGTCAAGTGAAAAATTCCGAAAAATTTAAATTTCGTCTGCCCCTATCGAAAGCGCGAGGAGGGTACCCTTAAAGATTTTTTTATAAGGTTATTTTAATGTTTGCTCATATATGATTTATTATTATTTATTTATAGTTTGGTCTCCTTAATTTTTACATTATTCATCATAAAAATAATTATAATAAATAATAAACTTAACTAACAAAACAAATTAAAAAAAAACCACGGACACGTATTTTCTCTTGAAACGTCGTTTTTAAATAGTGACATTTACGGGACGCACTTCCTATATGTTACCCTAGATTAAGATGGAGACATGGCATTTGGCACACCCCAAAAATTTGTCGTCCAAAACCCCCGTATTGGGAACATGCCACAAAATTGCACCAAATTTTAGGATAATAAAGGGATTTGTGCCAATTTTTGGCACAGATTATAGACAGTTAGATTATTTAATTTTTCCATTAGAAAATGATATTATTCAACTTATCGCGAGAATCAGCCGTAACAGTATAAGAGCTTACTATCGCATACGCCGAAGAAAATGTTTAAATAAAATAATTATGGTGCGATTAATTTATATGCGCAGGCATATTTTTTAAAATGAAAACAAACGCAGATGAAAGTATAATCATCTTTTCTACTAATATGATCAAAAAACTTATTTTAAGCGTGCGTGTATCGATTAAATACATTTTGACATTCAATTCGATTTTTCTTCTAAAACCGTTTCCACTTGTAGAAAAATATCTGACGGTATTTCATCGGACAAAATTACCGTCTACTTGATTTTCCTGTCTAAACCAGGATGAATGCTTTCCACTTTTTTGGACTTAAAAATGTTTTGATGTATCATTTTGTTTGAGAAAATTTTAGATTTTAGCACTTAGACCATCGAAATATACTGATAGACCTTCGAATTTACTTAGACCTTCGACTCGTTTACTTAGACCTTCGACTTAGCACTTAATCCTTCGACTTAGCACTTTAGACCTTCGAATCTATTACTAAGACCTTCGACTTAGCACTTTAACCTTCAACTTAGAACTTAGACCTTCGACTTAGCACTTAGACCTTCGAACTATCTCAGTCACATGGATTATACTTAGACCTTCGACTATACTTAGACCTTCGACTTCTACTTAAGACCTTCGACTTATACTTAACCTTCGACTTATACTTATTTATACTCTTTTTAATTATCTACCCCTAAAACCCGTTTGCTAGTATATACTATTATTTTTCCTACATATAATTAAAAAAAAAATAATATTAGTTATCTCTAAACCCGTTTTCTATGACTCAAATTTTGGATGGTAATTAAAATAACAAATATAAAAAAAATATTATATTATATAGTTTTAAAAAGAATAGTCACATATCTCTTGCAAATAAATATCTCTCATGTGTTTAAAAAAAGAATAAATACGGTACAAATAAAAACTATCGCTCATAAATGACGTCATAATCGGTTTGAAGATACTTAAAGCTTAACAAAATGGTACTCGAAAGCTTTCAGCCGCTTTTGCGATTCCCGTAAGGCGGGACACATATAATTATATGACCTTTCGAAGGGAACCGAAAAACGAACCTAACGTGCCTCGCGCGACACCTTTTAGGGATAAACTATCGCGCATTCAACCCGAGTATAGTGACGTCAGGAAGGAACTGATATAAGTCGAAGTCCTTAGTGCGAAAATCTAAAAAAATTCATGAAAAAATAATCAATAAATAATATCACAAAAAAAAATTTAATTTCGGAAATACTTCCCTTCGACATATATTAGTTCCCGATGAGGCTTCACTATATGACGTCAAAATCGGTTTGAAGATACTTTAAGATTAACAAAATGGTACTCGAAGCGTTCAGCCGCTTATTGCGAATTCTCCCGTAAGCGGACACATATATTGATTAGTGACGTTTTGCGAAATGAACCGAAAAAACGACCTACGTGCTCGCGCGAACCTTTTTTAGCGAATAAACTATCCTTCACCCGAATATAGTGAACTTCAGGAAGGAACTGATATAGAGTCGAAGGCCTAAGTGCAAAATCTAAAAAAATTCATTGAAAAAAATAATAATAAATCAATTCACAAAAAAAAATTTAAAGTTTCGGGATTAATGCACCTTAGAACTTGTTCGACTAATATATTAGTTCCCATGAGGTCGTCACTACTAGACTTCGATAATCGTTTTGAAGATACTTTAAGCACTTAACCAAAAGTGTACTCGAAGAGCGTTCGCCGCTTTTGCGATTCCGGGTAAGGCGACCACTATATATATTTATATAGACTTTTCTAGGGATAAACTATACGCTTCAACCCCGATATAGTGACGTCAGGAAGGGAACTGATATACGTTCCAAGGCCTAAGTGCGAAAATCTAAAAAAAATTCATGAAATAATAATAATATAATTCACAAAAAAAAAAATTTAAGTTTCGGAATTTACACTTAGAACTTCGACTTATAATTCTGTCCCGATTGAAGGCGTCACTATATGACGTCATAATCGGTTTGAAAATACTTTAAACTTAACAAAATGGTACTCGAAAGAACGTTCAGCCGCTTTTCAGAATCCCCGTAAGCGACACTATAATCTATTAGGACTTTTCGCAAAGGTAACCCCGAAAAAACGACAACCTAAAGTGCTCGCGCGACACCATTTTTTTAGGGAATAAAACTATCGCATTCAAACCAGACTATTATGGACGTCCAGAAGGGAAACTGATAATAGGTCCGAAGGCCTAATGCGAACAATCCTAAAAAAATTCATGAACAAATAAAATTAATAATTCACAAAAAAAATTAAGTTTCGGTAATTTGCATCTTAGAAAATTCGACCTATATAGTTAGTTCGATTGAGGCGTCACATATTATGACGTCTAAGATCGGTTTGAAGGACATACTTAAAAGCTTAACAAAATGGGTACTCGAAAGCAGTTTCAGCACGCATTTTGACGATTCCCGGTAAGCGACACATTATATTATTAGTTGACTTATCGAAGGGAACCGAAAAACGAACTAACGTGCTCGCGCGACACCCACCTTTTTTAGGATAAACTATCGCTTCAACCCAATATAGTGACGTCAGGAAGGGAACTGATATAAGGCGAAGGCCTAAGTGCGAAAATCTAAAAAAAGTTCATAAAAAAATAAATTAAATAATAAATTCCAAAAAAAAAAATTAAGTTTCGGAAAGTTTGCACTTAGAACTTCGAGCTGCTATATTTAGATTCCGATGAGGCGTCACTATATGACGTCATAATCCGTTTGAAGATACTTTAAGCTTCACAAAATGATACTCGAAAGCGTTCAGCCGCTTTTGCGATTCCGTAAGGCGACAACTATATATAGTGACTTGTTTCGAAGGGAAAACCGAAAAAACGAACTTAACGTGCCTCCGCGCGAACCTTTTTTTTTAGGATAAACTATCGCATTCAAATCGATTATAGTGACGCAGGAAGGAATAATTACTAGGATCGAAGCCTAGGCGAAAATCTAACAAAAATTCATGAAAAAATAATAATAATAAATTCACAAAAAAAAAATTTAAGTTTTGACCATTTAAGTACTTTCTACTATGTCACATCTTACAGCTCGTACAAGCTTCACTAGTGCATGCGTTCATAATCGGTTACTTGAAGATTTACTTTAAGCTGAACAAAAGATATGTACTCGTCATCGTTCAGCCGCTTTTTGCGATTCCCGTAAGGCGACACTATATCATATAGTGACACTTTTCGAAGGGAGCGAAAAACGACCTAACGAGCTCGCGCGACACCTTTTTAGGGATAAACTACCGCTTCAACCCGATATAGTGAGTCAGATAGGAAACTGAATTATAAGTCGAAAGGCTAAGTGCGAAAAATCTAAAAAAATTCATTGAAAAAATAATAATAATAATTCACAAAAAAAAATATTTTAAGTTTCGGAATTTGCACTTAAGAACATCGACTAATATATTAGTTCACCGATAAGCGTCACATTATATTGACGTTTAATTAATCGGTATTGGAGATTACTTTAAGCTTTAAAACAAAATGGTACTCGAAAGCGTTCAGCCGCTTATGCGATTCCCGTAAGGCGACCCGACACTATATTAAAGTGACTTTTCGAAGGGAACCGAAAAATCGAG
Source organism: Trachelipus rathkii (assembly GCA_015478945.1). Classification (NCBI taxonomy): domain Eukaryota; kingdom Metazoa; phylum Arthropoda; class Malacostraca; order Isopoda; family Trachelipodidae; genus Trachelipus; species Trachelipus rathkii. The sequence continues at coordinate 6,483 of JABUQX010057130.1, read as the reverse complement.
CCCTAACGTGCTCGCCGCGACACTTTTTAGGATTCAAACTATCGCTCAACCAATAGGCTATAGTTGTCTAAGAGGAAAAACTGGATAATAGTTTGGAGACATAAGGGCGAAAAATCTAAGAAAAAAATTTTCATGAAAAATAATAATAAATAATTCACAAAAAAAAATTTAAGTTTCGAATTGAACTTAGAACTATCGACTTATAATACTTCCGATAAGGCTTACACATATGACTCATAATACGTTTTGAAGATACTTTTAAGCTTAACAAAATCGGTAATCGAAAATCGTACAGAACGCTTTTGCGACATCCCCGTAAGGCGACACTATAATATAGTGTAACCTATTTCGAAAAAAAGACAGCTGCTCTGATCCTGCTCGCGCGACACCTCTTTTAGGGATAAACTATCCTTCAACACGAATCATATGTGACCTTTACTAAATTGGCAATATAGTCGAAAGGCCTAAGGTCGAAAATCTAAAAAAAATTCATGAAAAATAATAAATCAATAATATCACAAAAAAAAAATTATAAGTTTCGAAATTTTCACTTAGAACTTTCGACTTTATATTATTTCCGATGATGGGTCACAATTATATGAACGTCTATGAATCAGGCTATTGACAGATACTAGCTTAACAAAAATTGTAATCGAAAGCGTTCAAGCCGATTTGCAATTCCCGTTAGGCGAACACATATTATTATAGATGACTTTCGAAGGAACCGAAAAACGACCTAATGCTCGCGCGACACTTTTTTAGGGATAAACTATCGCTCCAACCCGATACAGTGACGTCAGGAAGGGAACTGACTTATAGGTCGAAGCCCTAAGTTGCGAAAATCTAGAAAAAATTTACATGAAAACAATAATAATAATAATTCACAAAAAAAAATTTAAGTTTTGGAATTTGCACTTTAGGAAACTTGACTTATATATAGTCCCGAATGAGAGCTCACTATTGACATCTCAAATACGAGTTTGAAGATACTTTAAGATTTAACAAAAATGGGTACTCGAAGCGTTCAGCCGCTTTCGATTCCCAATAAAGGCGGGGACACTATTATATAGGACTTTTCAAGGGAACCGAAAAAACGACCTAACGTGCTCGCGCGACACCTTTTAGGATAAACTATCTCTTCAACCCGATATAGTGACATCAGGAAGGGAACTGATATATAGTCGAAAGCACCAAGTGCGAAAATCTAAACAAATTTAAATGAAAAAATAATACAAAATAATTCACAAAAAAAAATTTAAGTTCGGACATTTCACTTAGAAACTTCGACTCAAATATTAGATCCCATGAGGCTCACTATATAGACGTCAATAATCGGTTTGAAGATACTTTTTAAGCTAACAAAATGGTACTCGAAAGCGTTCAGCCGCTTTTGCAATTCCCGTAAAGCGACACTATACTATAGTGACTTTTCGAAGGTAACCGAAAAAACACCATAACGTAGCTCGCGCCGACACACTTTTTAGGATAAACTAATCGCTTTCAAACCGACATATAGTGACGCCAAGTAAGGGAACTGATATAAGTGAAGACGTCATTGAGCGAAAAAATTAGAAAAAATTCGAAAAAATAATAATAATAATTCAAAAATTTTTTTTTAAGTTTCGAAATTTGCACTTAGAACTTCGACTTATATTAGTTCCGATGAGGCTTCACTATATGGACGTCATAATCCGTTTGAAGATACTTTAAGCTAAACAAAATGTACTCGAAAAGCTTCAGCCGACTTTTGCCGATTCCAGTTATTGAGCTACCACTATATACATAAGATGACTTAGCGAAAGGAACCGAAAAACACCTAACGTACGTCGCGCGCACACCTTTTTAGGGATAAAAACTATACTGCTTCAACCCGATATTAGTGACGTTCGGAAGGAAACTAGATAATAAGTCGAAGCTAAAAAAGTGCGAAAAATCTAAAAAAAATCTTGAAAGAATAATAAATAATAATTCACAAAACAAAATATATTAAGTTTTCGAATTTGCATTAATACCTTCACTTAATATTAAGTTCCCGATTAGCGTCACTAATATGGGACTCATAAATCCGTTTTGAAAGAATACTTTATAGCTTAACAAACAATAAGTACTCGAAAGCTTCAGCGCTTTTGCGATTCCCGTAAGCGACACTATATTATAGTGACTTTTCGAAGGGAACGAAAAAACGACCTAACGTGTTCGCCACCACCTTTTTAGGGAAATAAACTATCGCTATCAAACCATATAGTCGTCGGAAGGACAACTGATTAAAGTCGAAGAATCTATGAGAAAATACTAAAAAAATTCATGAAAAAATAATTAATAATAATCAACAAAAAATTTTTAAGTTTCGGAATTTGCAATCTAGACTTTCGACTATATATAGTCTGATGAAGGCGTCCTAATATGAACGTCATAAATGCATAAAAAGGGGTGTAGACAATCGGTGATATCAGTTACCGGGAGTGCCGAGTCGAGTGCGGATGCTCCTTCGAGTCTTGGTTTTACAACTTCTCGTGTTTAACCTTCACGCACTAAGTGACTATATTCGCTTCAGAAACCACCTTCCGCGGCTGTTTAAACACCGATTTATTTATTCAATTTTCTCGGAGAAGGACTGAAATATTTCTTTCGAGCGATTTCTTCGTAATTTTTTATTAGGTGAGATGGTTTTAACTTATCATTATAGAAATAAATAATATATATTTTTTTTTGGATTGATACTTATTTCACTTTTAAAAATAATTTATCTCCTCCACTAATAATGTTCATTCGTATCTTTTCTTTTTAGGTTTGTCTCAACTTGGAGATGAAGGTTCCCACAATGATCCCCGAATCGAGAAAAGAAGGAAAGGAACCCTTCGCGGTTGCGGAAAGAAATGAGAACTTGTCTTTGCTAAAAAATATGTTGGCCGGATGCCAATCGATGACCGAATTTCAAAAAGAAAGCTTAATGAAAACCTTCGAAACAAAACGAGAGAGAGCCAGATTCAGTTCCGAAGCGGCCACTGACATGCATCAAAAAATTTCGGAAAATACATCCTTGAAAATAATATCTACGGACGTCGAGAAAGGTATACTCCCAACCGGTTATTCTTGCAAACTACACGACGTTAGAATATCTTCATTCAAATCGGAAGACGAAACCTACTCGAGAGACGATTGGATTAGGAAGAACGTGAGTCGAGGTCTTACTTTTATCGAGGTGAAAGGAGAGGAGGAACGACGGTTGGATATCGCTATATGCGGCAACAAAAAGTTTACGGGGCGAATCGGCGATGAAGATAATTTTCAACCCGAAAACAATGAAGAATGGAAAAAGTTTTGCATCGATTCACCGGCGAAAGCCACTGAGGTTATTTGCATGACAAAAATCGACGGATGCTGCGGCCATTTCACTGTGAGGGAAATCGGGGGCGAGTACTACGTCATCGTCGGTTCTAAGAACGTACATATTATGGTGAAGACTCGCTCCGACATCGATAAATATTCGGGACACAAGTGCTTTATCGCGCGTTTGGTAGCGAAGGCGGTGCTAGATACCTTCGACCGAATGGACCCCGCCAAACTAAATATTTTGAAGCATTTCTTGAGCGTCACAAAAACGACGGTGGTTTTCGAGTTATTAATGCCGCATATAGCGATATCCAACCGTCGTTCCTCCTCTCCTTTCACCTCGATAAAAGTAAGACCTCGACTCACGTTCTTCCTAATCCAATCGTCTCTCGAGTAGGTTTCGTCTTCCGATTTGAATGAAGATATTCTAACGTCGTGTAGTTTGCAAGAATAACCGGTTGGGAGTATACCTTTCTCGACGTCCGTAGATATTATTTTCAAGGATGTATTTTCCGAAATTTTTTGATGCATGTCAGTGGCCGCTTCGGAACTGAATCTGGCTCTCTCTCGTTTTGTTTCGAAGGTTTTCATTAAGCTTTCTTTTTGAAATTCGGTCATCGATTGGCATCCGGCCAACATATTTTTTAGCAAAGACAAGTTCTCATTTCTTTCCGCAACCGCGAAGGGTTCCTTTCCTTCTTTTCTCGATTCGGGGATCATTGTGGGAACCTTCATCTCCAAGTTGAGACAAACCTAAAAAGAAAAGATACGAATGAACATTATTAGTGGAGGAGATAAATTATTTTTAAAAGTGAAATAAGTATCAATCCAAAAAAAAATATATATTATTTATTTCTATAATGATAAGTTAAAACCATCTCACCTAATAAAAAATTACGAAGAAATCGCTCGAAAGAAATATTTCAGTCCTTCTCCGAGAAAATTGAATAAATAAATCGGTGTTTAAACAGCCGCGGAAGGTGGTTTCTGAAGCGAATATAGTCACTTAGTGCGTGAAGGTTAAACACGAGAAGTTGTAAAACCAAGACTCGAAGGAGCATCCGCACTCGACTCGGCACTCCCGGTAACTGATATCACCGATTGTCTACACCCCTTTTTATGCCATATCACTCGTCGAGTGGACGCCTCATCAAGAAACAATATGGCGGCGATCTCTAAGGCAAATTCCGAAACTTAAAATTTTTTTTGTTGATATATTATTATTTTCATGAATTTTTTTAGATTTTCGCACTTAAACCTTCGACTTATATCAGTTCCCTTCCCGACGTCACTATATCGGGTTGAAAGCGATAGTTATTCCCTAAATAAGGTGTCGCGCAAACGTTAGGGTTCGTTTTTCGTTCCTTCGAAAATCACTAAATTATAGGGTCGCCTTACGGGAATCGCAAAAGCGCCTGAACGCTTATATTATTTGTACTTAAAGTATCTTTAATGTTATTACGTCATATAGTGACGCCTAATCGGAAACTAATAAATAAATACAGGCTATAATCTTCACACTTTTTATGTTAATTAATATCTTCAAAGATTTTTTAGATTTTCGCACCTTAGCCTCACTATATATCAGTTTCCTTCCGACGTCACGTATATCGTTGTAAGCGCATAGTTATCCCTAAAAAGGTTGTCGCCGACACGTTAGGCGTTTTTCCTTTCCCTCGAAACGCACTATGATATAGTGTCGCCATACGGGAATCGCAAGCGGTCCTGAACGCTTTCGAGTACCATTTTGTTAAGCTAAAAGATCTCAAACCGATTATGACTCATATAGGACGCCTCATCGCGGAACTAATTATAAGTCGAATGTTTCTAAGTGCAAATCCGAAACTTAAAAAAAATTTTTGAATTATCCATCATTTTTTCAAGAATTCATTTCTTATTATTAGATTTCGCACTTAACCTTCGACTTATAATCAGTTCCCTACTGGCTCACTTACGGGTATCTGATCTCGGATAGTTGTTCCTTCTTCCTAAAAAATATCGCTCTCGAGCACGTTAGCGTCGATTTCGCCAACTTACGAAAAGCACTAAATATGATGCGCCTTACGTAATCCCAAAAGCGTGAACGCTTTCGAGTACCATTTTATTAAGCTTATCTTCAAACCCATTATGACGTCATATAGTGACGCCTCATCGGGGACTAATATAAGTCGAATTTTATTGACATTTTCCAAACTTAAATTTTTTTTTGTGTAATTAGTTCTTAATCGCGGCTACATTCTTAATTTCTCATCTAAATCATTTTGAAGTTTATCGGCTTTTCGACCATATAAGTTCCCTTCCTGACCTCACTATATCGTTGAAGCGATAGTTTATCCCTAAAAGGTGTCGCGCGAGGCACGTTTAGGTCGTTTTCCGTTCCCTCGAAAAGTCACATTAATAGTTCCCTTACGGAATCGCAAAAAGCGCTAACGCTTTCGTATACCATTTGTTAAGCTAAAGTATCTTCAAACCATATGACTCAATAGTGACCCTCATCGAACTAATATAATTCGAAGTTCTAACTGCAAATTCCGAAACTTAAATTTTTTTTGCTGAATTTTGTATATTTTTATTAATTTTATATTTTCTCACTTAGGCCTTCGACCTATATCATTTCCCTTCCTGACGTCACTATATCGTTGAACGTAGTTTATCCCTAAAAAAGTGTCGCGCGAGCACGTTAGGGTTTGGGTTCCCTTCAAACGTCACTATAATAATGTCGCCTGACGGATCGCAAAAAGCGGCTGAACCGCTTTCGAGTACCATTTTGTTAAGCTTAAAGGATCTTCAAACCGATTATGACGTCATATTATTGATGGAACTAATATAGTCGAAGTTCTAAGTGCAAATTCCAAAACTTAAATTTTTTTGTGAATTATATTTTATTTTTCATGAATTTTTAGATTTCGCACTTAGCCTCACGCCTATATCATCCCTCCCTGACTCTATATGGGTGTTGAAGCATATTATCCCTAAAAAGGCGCGCAGCACTTAGGTCGTTTTCGTTACCTTCGAAAAGTCACTATAAAAAATATAGTGTCCCCTTACGGGATCGCAAAACGGCGACGCTTTCGATACCATTTGTAAGCGTTAAAACTTCAAACCGATTAGACGTCAGATTAGTGACGCCTTATCGGAAATCTCTCCTTT
>JABUQX010057129.1:32500-35664 GCA_015478945.1 Trachelipus rathkii | reverse complement strand
CAGAAAAACTGTTTGGTTATAACCACCCCACATGTGTGTGTGATGCTTACGCTATACAAATCGAGTAACTTTCATGGTGTGAAAAGCTCAAAAAGGTTCCTTAGAACACCCTGACACTTAGAAGCTTGTTTAATGATATAAACAATGTGAGAATTCCAAGAAAGGTCACGAGGAAAGGAAACACAAAGACTATTAAAGGATAGACAAAGGTTTGAACTGTGTCGTCGAAGATGGTACAATGAATGTGTGAAAGAATGAGAAGAGTAAAAGGATAAAGGAACTGAGTTTTTGAGTTGTTGGAAACAACCATGTTTTCTCTATCCCAATGAGTAATACTCAAAAGATCAGAGATCAGTTGCCCTAAGGTCATCATGTTCCTGGCATTGATTCATATTTATTTGGTGATGAAAAGAGTGATAACAAATAAAGTCGTTTGCCTAAGAGTTTGTGTATATGTGATGAAGTAACAGGCAGAAAGTCATTAATGAGATGGAGTAGATAGAATATAGATGGAATAGAACCTTGAGAAACACCAGTACTGATCTATTTAAAGGATGAATGGTTTTCCAACTACTACAGCTGCCATATAATGACTTCATTGAAAATGAAAAGAGAAATATGGAATACTGAAAGCTAAAATTTAGAAATCAAAGCTTGTGCCTGACTATATCGAAGTTTCCGTTATGTCCAGTGCCACGTGAACGATTCACCGAAATTAAAAATAGCACAGGACTAAAAGTAGGAGAGAAAGGAAAATAGATCACAAATACATCGCTCATTAAGGAATCTATACTGTCGATTTGAGATAAAATTAAAGATTTCATATGTATCCAAATCTTGCTGTTTAGGAAAGGTTAAAAAACTTTCGAAATAGAGGTTGTAGCAACGGGATGATAATTACTGCATTTAAAGGATTGAGAGGGTATTCCATTTTTCATTACAAGTTGAATGAGTGTACCCTTCTAACAAGAAGTAAAAGTTGAAGTTGATAGGTAGAGTAACTAGCTCTCCAAAGCAAGATTTAAGCAGGGATGCACAAATTTTAAGAACCATGGGAGGAATACCGTCAGGACCATACGCTTTTAGTGTCAGGCTAAGAGAGAGAGAGCAGAAATTATATCTATCAATTAAATTTTGGATAGATAGATAGATAGATAGATAGATAGATAGATAGATAGATAGATAGTGCTAAAAATAAATGAGTTGTATGGAGATGATGAAAGAAGAATAGTTCGGAAATCATCTAATTTTGAATTAGTGGCATAAGTATGAGCGAAAATTCAGTTTCAACAGAAGATAAAAGAGCTGGAGTATCGTCAGAAGAAGTGAGAGAAGAGAAAGTTCTATATCTTCAAATCTTCCGCAGAGAGCAGCTTCCGCTTTCGACAAAGAAACGTTTCTGGTATTTTGTTGCTACAAACTGGCCATCCTCGTTGTTTTACTCCTTTGACATACCTTGGGATTATAATAGCTTCATCAGAGGGGGGGAGCCCCGGTGTGCCCTGGGTATATTCCATTTTCTTTCTCTTTGTCCAAAACTTATAAACCTTGGTTTAATTTTTATTATTATCTTATTATTCATCACAGAAATGATAACGATAAGAATTTATGTTGTCTTTAAACTCTAGAAACTGATGCAGAGAGAGAGAGAGAGAGAGAGAGAGAGAGAGAGAGAGAGAGAGAGAGAGAGAGAGAGAGAGAGAGAGAGAGAAGATATCTGCAATAGACTTAAATCTGTTTTTCACCCTACATAACACTTGTTTTCCGTTAAATATATAATAAGCTTCCTAGTTTCTCTTCCTCCTATTCTTCCTAATCGTTTTTGACATTTTATTACAAATATTAGATTCAACTTTGCTTCTTAGTCTTTCCATCCTTTGGTTTCTTACGACGGTTTTACCATAAGCTAAAGCTGAACTCTGGCGTTGTTACTATTGTTTACTAATATTCTGAAGTCTTTAGTTATTTTTTACTACTCTGGTGGGCAAAGATTCCACCAGAGTTAGGGGAAATTCCCAAACGAGGTAGAATTTAAATTCAGAGGAGCTCATGTAAGATTGAGCATAGCGATTAAGTCTCCGGTCAGAGAGTTGGAAAGAAATAGGATGAGACTGTGTTGAAAGGTATGTCGTACGTCCCCTTCTCAATGGAGGAGGTATGTGACTGGCGAGTTCAGAAGAGCAATGTCCGTTGTAACGATGTTAGTATAAAGAAAGTGACTCAACAATTTGACTGGCAGAAAAAGACTGGATATAAATAGTGAAATCAGGAGAGTTGACTAGACGAAAACCTTAGTTTCCACCTTTTGAAGGTGAGCTGTGTGAATGGTTCCACCCCAGATGTTTAAGGTATTCTCCATTCAAGCTCGAACGATACCCTCATAAAGAGCAAACAACTGTTGTGGAGTGAAGAAATTCCGAAAGCACCTCAGAAAAACCCCAACATCTTAAAGGCTAATTTAAAAAAGGAATAATGCAATTCCAAAAAAAAAATTATAAGAAAAAGAAACACCAAGAATATTGAGGACGGATGAAGATTCGAATTGTGTTTTCGGGGAAGATGTTGTAGTTATGTGGAAGATTATGTCGAGTAGCAAGATGAAGGAACTGACTTTTTGAGTCATCGAAAACAACCATGTTCTCAATGCTCCAATTAGAAATTAGAGAAAGATCAGAGGTTGGTTGTTCCAAGGCCTCCCCCCCACTAATGTGAGATATTTGCTGTTGGGTGGGACATCTTTCAAAGTTAAATTGATAATAAAGGGTGGAGTCATCGGCATAGGATTGGATAGGTGAAAAAGTAAAAAAGAGAATGTCATTTAAAAAGAGTTGGGGATAGAAAAGAACTGTGAGAAACATTAATATTTGTAGATTTCCAGGCTGAGCTGTTACCATATATAGAACTGTATTGAACTTGTATTGAACTTGTATAGAACTTGTATAGAACTGTGGTAAAGGAAATCAGGGGAGAGGTCACATAGAGAAGGATAGATACCGAAGGAGGGAAGTTTTGAAAGGAAAGCTCTGTACCAGACTATATCGAAGACTTTCGATATGTCTAATGCCACAGCAAAAGAGTCACCGAAAAGCCGAAGGGTTGGGGACCAAGAATTAAAGAGAAGGAAAAGAAGATCGCCAATAGAACCTTTCTTACGAAATCCATAC
>JABUQX010057129.1:0-27500 GCA_015478945.1 Trachelipus rathkii | reverse complement strand
ACGACTCGGCGGGCTGATTAAATCGCCTTATACAGACATACCTATATATCTCCTTTTCCACAATATCAAATTGAACCTTTCAGCACTTTCAATGTCCGCTGTATCGGGCTCATGTGCCAGAGATGTAGTTACTTATTGATTTATATATATTGATTCACTTGCTCAAATTTAATTATCTTACCAACTACTATGTGCAATTTGTAGCCTCTCGCCTTGGCCCGGAGATTATATATATATATATATATATATATATATACTAATATTATAATAGTATATATATATATTTCTATATATCTTTATTTATTAATATTATATAATTATATATATTATATATATATATATTATTATTAATATATATTATATATCATATATAATTTATATATATATATTTATTATTATATATATATATAATATCGATATATATTAATTATAATATTAATAATGTGCACAAACTATACGTCAAACATGCTTTACCCGCTGATGTTTCAATTATACTACGAAAAACTAAGATACGATTAACTCAAGATAACTCGATAACATTATTTATTGGGAGTCACAGCGTTACTGAAATCTTTCTGTATGAAAAGATGAAAAAAAAATTTTTTATCTTATTTATATAATTTATGCTATTTTATAATATCTAACTCAAAACTACGATAGGTACAAGAAAACTTAATTAAACATATATGGAAATCAGCGTATGGATATATCTGCGTAGAATAAAAAGGAAAAAAAATTTTTTTTTCTTATACTAAATAACTATATTGGAATCATCAATATGAAATGTTTTGTTTGAATAGGGGTGTGCTGTCGGCGACGGTGTGAGTGCAAGTCCCCGTCGTTACTCCGTTGTGTGTAATTCCACCGTGAAGGCCAGAAAGACCTCCTTTATACCGTACTCGACTCTTTTCATCTTTGCGGTTTTCCCTTCATTCTATTTAGTTTTATAAAAAAAAATAATTAAATAAAAAAAATTTTTATTTTGGCCTATTACGTAAATCGTACATGAGAATACGATTCACTGATGATTTAATTATGTTATTAGTTTTCTCTGTCCTTATCTTAGTTATGGAGATATAAAAAAAATAAAATATAAATAAATGTTAATAAATTTTTTATTTTTATTTTTCATATTGTCCATTACAAATTTTCATACTCGACTTGAAATTTACATAATAGTGTGGTATAAGTTTTCTTAGTACCTAATATTCATTACATTTCATGAATATTGAACAAAATACGGGTAACTTCTTTAGTTTCAACATATTATATATATATATTTTTTTAATATTATATATATAATATATTAATTAATATATATAATAATTTTTCGTACTAAGCTCACATATTTTATATAAATATATTAAGAAATAATTATTATATTATAAATCAGATCTTTGTTAGTTAGGTATAGTAGCTCTGTAAAAGGTTTCTATTAGGTCTTTTAATTAATTACTCAGTTGTATATATTATTTATACTATTATGAATATGTATTACATTTATTTATTATTAGTATTTTTTTCGTCTTAAATATCAGTTCTTGCTTGTATTTTTACTTTATTTATTAATGCAGATATTTGATAGATTAGATAATTTGTATCTACTACCGCGTTTAAACTAGGTTTGCAAAATACATCAATGTTTAGTAATTTAAAGATTGAAACGGTGAAACAGATCTAAAATGGTTTGAGTGTATAAAAATCCAAATAAAAAAGATATAAATACGTACAGAACACAATTTAAGTAATAATTTATTTTTATTTTGGTATTAAAATATAAATAAATTGCCCTTAATTGTATTTTAATAAAGCAATAATTTATACTTGCTTAGCATGGTTTGCACCGTCTGCAATCTGTCGTATTTTCTTTTAGCGTTATTTTTTTTATTATCCTATAAATTAAATTACAATAACACGGGATGTAAAAATAGCTAAATTATTTTAACCTCTTTATTTACTGAAAAAAATCAAGTCAAGGCTTCATGCAAAATATCCAATCTCCCCATCTTAATTATTTCTACTGATACAGTTTTTTAAAACAAAAGTGTGTTTTATAGTTAATTCTCTTTTAAGTGGTAATTTCCTAATTTCAGTTTAATTATATTAATTTAGTTTTGTTAATATTGATGCCGATTAGAATGTGCTCGTCAGCGTATGAGGTTTGTAGACTGCCTAATCAATGATCAGGAACTTAATATTACAAGACATAGTACAAGGTGTGGACATCCAATACTGACATATCTTGTATTTACTCCTCTTTAGTGCGGCCCTGTGAAGCATCGATTATTGATAGTTGTTTACGTTTCGAGACTAGTACAACTTCTATCTTATCTATATATCATTATGTATTATTTTATATATATATATATATTAATAGCGAAAGATTTGGAACTCCTTGTATTTGTATATGATGGTGAAATTGTTGAGCAAATAAATAAAATGAAATCTGCATTTAAATTATAGCTATGTGTCTCAAAGTTGGGGATTCTAGTATAAAAATATATTATATAATACTCAAAATTCTCTTAAGAGAATACTATAATATTTATATATATATTATTATACATTTAACTATAAGTCCATAAATTAGGTAAATTACTCAGAGATTAGTAATTAATTAATAATCATGAGATATATATTGATATAGTTACTATGTGTACTCTCGGAATAGATTATTTTATATTAACAATTTATATATATCTCATCTATATTACAATGGTGAGAGTGTATTCTGAATATAAAGAGTTAACTAAGCTTACGTAAGCTCATATTATAGCTGCGGTTGATAGCGACTTAAAATAAATTTAGATCCATTACTTCGGTAATTGAATACATACTCAAATTATTTTATGTTTATAAACTTGCAAATGAAACCTATATAAAAACTACTCTAAAATCATAATACTTACTTTTTCTATGCTAATACAGGTGAGACTCGACTCACCATATACTATAAGGCAAAGAAATCTAAATATTAGCTCTGCATTGGATATTAAGAAATAAACATCAACAAATAGCGTTATACTATTCATAAAATAAGCTTTCTTCGTTATTTCTGCTGAGTGACGGACAGTCGAATGTATTCTATTACAGATGAGCAATTGGCCGCTAGATAATGCCCTCGCCCATTTATAGAAGATCGCTGCAAACGAAATAATTATAAAGAGTAAAAGAGTGAAATATTAGCGTATATGTTTAGGTTTAACGTATCAGGAAGATTATATATTATTTGTTGTGTTTGTATGATTTAAGTGTGTTTAATATATAATAGGTGAGAGAATTAGATATGGTAAATGTATAGCATTTAAGTGAAAAGAAAAGAGATCTAGAGTGTCTCTAGTGTGTGTCTCAAGTATGAAATTACGCTAGAGTAAAGGGATTATAGTTTTGTGTCAAATTACCATCTCCATATATCTGCTATGTTTGCAATAATTCAAATATAGAACTTTGTCAATTAATCTGTGTGTTATGTCAAACATTCAGATCATACTATTTAGCACGGAGAAAATTAGTTTTGATACTAAGGTTACTAACGCTCGCAAACACGGTTTGATTACTATATTAATATCTGTATGGTAAAGTTTCGCCTAAGTAGTGTTGTGAATAACTATATAATTCATAAGGTAATCGTAGCTTCTTTCAGTGTGAGAAAAATCCAGTTCTTAGTGGAAATAGAAGCTTTAAAAAAGTGTGCGAGAGCTAGCTTTCAATGGTATAACAGCTGTAATTAATGAGTATATACCGCTCAAAAGAAATCAGTAGTGAGAAAGACTTTATTAATGCACTGCGTAAGAATACTGGAAGTGAGAAATGAGTGGATAAATTGGAAGCTCTCGTTTGTAAAGTGTCTCTCATAATATTATAAAATAATATTTTAAAATATTTTTATTTGAGACATGAGTGCCCACGCAAAGGTGTATATCCATACAACCAGAAAATTATATATTGAAGAGATATAATTTGGATTATACAGAGCAAGTATAATATGTTCCAACGATCCCTGCATTAATAGCGTTCTCTCTTTTTCGGACAATCATAATGCCAGTTTGGAACTGAGATAGCAATGGGTCTGGGTAGTTTGACAACATCATAAGACGAAGTTTTGCTGTCAGTTTAAGCTTTCAGCTGAGTAATAGAAGCAGAAAAGAGTATAAGAGTCTATAATGCTATTAGATCTCATAGAGCACTCCTGAATCCCAAAGACACAATAAATGATTAGATCATTGTCGAGATTAACGTAAAGTAAACGTCGGATTTTCCATTTGCCGTAGTTGATTTTCGATAAAATAATTATGCAACGTGCCAAATGAGAAAAAAAATTTATACAAAACATTTACAATCAAATTCTTCTTTCGGATAAAATTCTAGGTCTATAGGCTCCGATTAAATTTAGCCGGTTACAACAAGTTTGTTTAAGTAAGATTTCTATAATGTTAATGACATCTCTCTTAACTTAGAATTGAAAACTTAATACTACAAAATGACCTTTATATATATGGTAATCAGTGAGTTTACAGTCATTAACATGGGTTATGAAAAATACCGATAAATATTGGAGCATAATATAATAATGTTAAGAGTCTCTCGATATTTCAATTATATATAAGCTAATATATATATTTGTGTGTGAGGTTTCTATTATTCCTTAGCAATTTTTTTCAAATAGCTAATTACTTTTTAATTTTGTAATTATTCATATATTAACTAATATCTGATTTCAACTCATGATATGATTTTAATTTTACTAATATTTAGTTACGTTTTTATAAAAATCCAGATTTTTTTATTTTTAATTGATATGCGCCTAAGTTAATTGGCCATATTTAAACTTTTATGTCTTTCTTCTGTAACTATTGTGTATAAGGACATACTCACGATATACAGTCGTTATCATTTATGGAAATCTCTCTATGATAAATACATAAGATAACGTGTTCAGATTTATTGAATTATATATATTTACAAATAACACTAAGTATATAATAAAATGTTATGATTATTAACAGTGTACTTGCATAATATTATGGAACGTGTTTATACTTTTTCATAATTCATCTTTAGATAATAGAAAGTGAATTAAAATATATATAGCTGTAGATTTATACTCATTAAAATTAATCATATGAAGTCTATACAGCTCATAGATATTAGTGAGAATTTTATTAGAAATTATTTATTATATAGTATAGATGTCAAGCAATATGTGAAATATAAATACATTGTTAATATGGAATAGTAGTGATAGCATAGTATTTAGCACCAGATGATAATTGATCTCGAATTATTCTAATGTCAGGAATAAATGGTGTTGTGACGCCTCCGATACGTAAGTGTTACGCTCAGTATTAATATAGATCTCATTCATTCGATATGATCAGTATGACTCTATATAGTAAAATTCTCTTCAATTTTTATGATATTGAGATATTTGATTTATATAATATATATATATCGCTATGTTGCAGTTGACGTATAAGGTATTCTTTACTCACGCATCTAATTTGGATATGGGCATATTTAAGATATTAGAAAAATATGAAGATACAACAAATAAACAGATAATTTAAAAAAAGAAACTGTATTTTCTCTACATATCTCATGTGCTCACTAAAACATACATTTACATAATTATATATACAAATCCACACCTAAAAGTCAACACCACAATCACACACTAATATTACCATCACACACTTAAACTATATATATACCAATTTAACACCACAACATCAACATACATATATACTTAACCACTAAATATACATCTCATCAACATTACACACACATCATAATATATATATTCCGTATATAATTATTATTTATAATAATAATATTATAAATATAGTAACTCCTGTGTGATAATCATAATATTATCTCTCATATAGTTTATATTAGATAACTCTCAGTATTTTAAAGATTGATATTTGAATAATAAATTTTATCTAAGGTTTTAACTTTCTTCTGTGTTTAAAATATATGGTTAATGATTTTCTTAATTATTATACTTTATAAATTTATATATGTGGATGTAATTATTCTTCCTGACTATAAATTTAGTTAATATACTAATAAAATAGGATAACTTACATACATTTATTTTAGAGTAAATCATTATTTTCTAAGTTGATAATAATTAAGAATATCTACCTACCATAATCTCAAGATTTTAGACTACATAAATTTGAAGTGAATAGTCTCTAGTAGCTTAAATTACAATAATATAATTGTATTATTGTCTCTCTAAAACGTTTTATTACTGAGGACTACTTTTGTGTCTCATTTTCACACTGCATCGTTCTTAAAAAGTATTGAGAGTATCTAATTTATTAGTAAAAAAAGTATGCTTTATTCTAATATTCTAAATTTTTCTTATTAAATCATTATAAATTAATGTTATAGTGTATGAACAAAATCTCAGAGATTATCATGGAGGAAATATAATATTCCAGTACTATTTAAACGTGAAACTTTATTACTAGTAGAATCATATAGGTATTTAGACTCGTATCATTAGACATTCATGAATGAATGTGTCAAATATATAGCCGCCGGGATCGGTTTTATTCGGATCCGTATAGTGGAATTTCTAACAAACGATAACGTATTATACGATACTATAAAGTGCTCTAAGAAAATTGACCAATAATAATTAAATACCTATTTGAAGCATTAAAATTAGTATACAGGTATCAAAGTATACCGGGTTGGATACCTTCATTTTATATAATAAGTGACTTTGTGGCAATAGGTGTAATGATGTGATTAATATAAACTTAAATTCATTTGCAAAAGATACGTCAAATTTTCAGCACCCTCATTATCCAATCCACAAATAATATCTTTAAAAATGTGAAGTGACATTTAATCTTTATTCAAGTATTAAAAGCATAGCCTTTTCTTATAGACATTCTGAACATCTCAATATAACAGATAAATTTCTGTAAGTGAAATCGTGAGATGCTGTACTCATTCTTTGCAAAGAAAAAAATTTCTCACCTAGATAATCCAGATATGTCTCATAATCTGTCGCTTTGTAATGAGTATGGTTGAAATACCTAATTTGAGTTAAGACCTGGTAATAGGCTTATGTGATGAAAAACTATTAAATTAGTGTATTCATTTGATAGCAATCTGAATACGTTTAATAATATTTATTTACTTTATTATGTAGCTAATGTATTGTTTAAAGATCAAAAGATATGGTATTATTTCTCTTATATTAGTGTGTGAAATGATAGTTGTGCTACTATCTATTAAATCTAATGCAAGTTTATATGTGACGTGTGTAATATTTCTCATATATAAACAAATGATTTAATACTATTTTTATAATTCGTTTACATATAACATTTGGAGTTCTTTGAGTGTTCACTTGGTATTCACTATAACGCTCCATCTCAATCCAGTGTAAGCTTATAAGATGATGTGTGAGCGAATTTTATGCTATCTTATATAGATATTTTAATAATACTCTATATTTGTTATTATTTAAGTGTGCTGTGCAGATATGCTTGTGTTAGATATAAAGATCGTTTATAATTTACTCTTGTTTATATAAAACTCCAATTATTATAGATGATATAGTGTATGTGTTTCATGTGTTTCATTATTTTCTAAGAATTCAAAATTATATATAGTTATTTTTGTTATTTTTTATTTAGTCGTTCTTACAATACTTGTTTTGAGTTAAGTACTCGCTTCGCACAGTAGACTCTTTATTTACGTGAGAGTATTATAGAACGTGATCTCTGAGTGACGTGTAGTGACTTAGCGTTACTCAACATATTTTACTTCAGTATCGTATATTGATAATTTCTATTATACTACGTGTATCTCCATATACTCTCTTTATCATTTGTGTATTTTAATAGCCTTCCTATTAAAATGTATTCTGTTGATCTGATTTTATAATTAAATACGCATATATGAATCTACAATTAGTGTATAGTACGTGTGTTCTATTGTGATGCTTTGTTTGTTGAGAGTAAGAAGACTTAGTACGAGGTACCTCACAAGAAGTTACACTAACATTCAAAATGATAGATATTATACTTTTTGTTTACATACATTCTGTTTCTGAGATATATACTCATATAACTCAATTATCTTGACTAATGATGTAGTATTATCATCATATCTGAAACTCGTACCATGATATATTCAAATTTGGATGTATATAATTATGTAAAATAATAAATAAATATAAGAATAGTTTCTCATTCTCATTTTTAGTATATATTTATTATTTATACGTCAATATTTTATAACTGTTATATATAATCAATGAAGCACAGTAATTATAATTATAATTGTGTCATAATATAGACTTCAACTGCAGTTCTTTATACTATTATATAATATATAATATTCTTATACTAATATGTTTGATTATAGAATTTAAGAGCTAAAATTTGATAATTATTCAATATATATACTTTGAGACATCTCTCAGGTTTCTACGAAGCACGCGCTCAACTTATATTAGATATTTTTTTGTATATTTTATTGTAAGAGAGTTAGTAGACAGAAATAATTCGCAATAAATTATTATTCTCGTTTCGGGGCAATTTGCTTGCGAATTTTTCAATTGTGATAAATGGCGAATACAAACTCATTTATATTATTTAAACTCCAACCAAAATCACTCACTCTCTGACTTCTTAGGGTGGCACTTTATGTCAAAATAAGAAACACACTAAGAATAAAAACCATCATCACTATGACATATAAATACAATTCTCAACAACAACCGCTCAGCATGCTCCTATAATACTTCGATGAATATTGGAATACATTATATAGTTATAATTTTTTATATATATATATGTAAAATTATATTAATATACAAATCTTAACTGCTCAAATTCCTAAGGCTTTATATAGAAAATATATATAAAATTAAAATAAAGACCTAATAATACATCTAAACTATTTACTAATACTTCAATAAATCATTTATTATATCATAATCTCACACAACTACAGTGTTATATCACCTCGCATTATGTGATAAGTTGCAACTATTATAGTGCTCATATCTTATTCAAAACATGACCTAATTTACACCCATTATAATACTCGGCTTGTTTGGCATATAAGCTCTTAACTTTCTCAATACTTGATACAACATGTTTATTTTCTTTATTTTTCTCAATTTTAGCTTATTATCTGGCACTCCTATATATTTATCTTCTTACTGTTAAGATGATAATTAACTATACTTTATTTAGATATTAATTAAAAATATTTTGAATAATGAATAAGTACAATTACCTATATCAACTCCCTCACTAAACGAAATATTCATTCCCCTCCATCTGGAAAACTATTGTCCTATTTCCTTTCAAAAACTCGATCTCTTTAATTATATTATAATTTTCTCCAAAGACAATACGGTCTCACTATCCTCATTGTAGCTCTGTTTAATCTTACTCTGCTGCAAGTACTTCGATGATATTTCTTAGGTATGGTATCAAAATAATATCTTATCTTCTATTTATATATTTCTAATTTTTTTTACAGTTCTAATATCATAATAACTTTAATCTATTATTTACTAATTGTTATTTTAGCGCAAAATAATATAATATGATTGTAAAATATAATTAATTTTTTATTAATTGTCTATCTATTCTTTTTATACTAACAAGTTTATTCCTATTAAGTTATACTAAAATTTACTAATATAACCAATATATACATTTTTTTTTTATTGATCAACCTTCGAGTTTCAAAACCATGTGACTCCAAGCGTGCTCTCAATACAGCCCTGACAGGATTTTTGTGTTCAATTTAAAAATGATTTCTTCTTTCCTGTTCTTAACAGAACGAATAGGCTCGTCTTAGTTTGTCGACCTTTCCTACGCGAATACTTTATCTCTCTAGAATGGCGTATTCTGTTAATTGCCAGTGTGTACGTGAGAATCTTCTCACCAATAGATCGCGGAATATTATTGAGGTAGAAACAACTCTCGCGATTCACCTATTTCACGTGACATATGCAAAATTTTTTGTGACCCAAAGTTTTTCATACGTACTCTACTGATGGTTGATTCAACATTAGAGTTATGGAATTTCACAGGGATGAACTAAGTGTTACTATTTCTTTTATAAGCTTATATACCAGTGATTAGAGTTGATATAAAAAGGTCCAGTCGTGAGGAACCCCACTCTAAACCAGGCAAAATTATCTACTGCTCTTAACAGAATTGCTTGTGTACTATGAATTAAAATCGTACACTATTAGCAAACTGGCACTACTAGCTGTACTAACCTTTTCAACTGAAAACGTAGCTATAAACTTATCTAATTTTTAATTTCATATCAAAAGTCCAAACATTAGGGAGTTACATTATCTTTGGGAAAAAAAAACATTTGCTGCTACACCAGAAATAATTATTTTATTCGTTATCACTCAATTTTCGGATTGTTCGACAAATTACATAGTTTTCGTTTTAGAAACTTAATATAAGTTGATTTTTTTTAACGATTCAATCTTCAAAATTGAAGAAATTTATTAATTAAATTATATAGTTTTCTCTAGCAACCTTATAGCAATATATAATGTGTAAACCTTTTCGAAGTGTTCTTCGAAACAGTATTTTGCTATTTAAGTGTAAGTACTTCTTTCTACTTACTTTATATCTTTCCATTTCCTTACTATTCTTCGAATTCTTCTGAAAATATATTTCTCTTTATTTTTTTTTATCTACTCCTCCTCTCATAACAATGGGAGGTGTAAATACCAAAATTCCTTTATATTGCTAAAATTAACACAAGGTAAGTTTTTTTATTTCATTAATCAAATTCTTTTGATGTATATTTTTATATGTGCGTGATAATAGAAAAGATATTTTTCAAAAATCACACGCTTCATTTTGCAGCATTTCACGCAGTGCTGGGGCTAAAATTTCTTGTCATTCGTGGGAAAAGAATCTGTTGTTTTAACGTTATTATGAAATATGGAGCAATATATTTCTAACTAAATACTAATAAATGCAGATAACCATATTGCGTATTATTTATATCTGCAAACCTAAAATCGCAACATAAACTTGCTTATTCGCCATATTATTCGTGAACCGTGAAAATTTTGGGGGGGATATCTGATCGTGAATATGAATAAAAACTCGTTAGTCTTTTTTTTTATTTGTTTTAAGGGTTAGTGCGAGAGTTTTTTTTGTTCTACACATACAAACAAACATATTCTCACGACACACATCTCCCTCACTCTTTCCGTCTCTATCTGTAGTGTCTATCACTTGCTACTTTGCTTGCCGCTTGAGAACATCTCGTTGCAGCGCTAAAGTGTAATAGCAAATCAAGCAACAATGTGGTGAGTGAATGGAACATTTCTACATTTTAGTGTTTTTCATGTGACTTTGCTTTGTTAGTGGTAGCGAATAATGTGAGATGGCGACTCAAAAAAAGTTGTTAATGACGGGGATAAAACAGGCGCACCGTTGTCCTATTTTCGGTTTATCTAAAGAACTAAGCGGAGCAAATCTACCAACATATGAGGTGTGCAAATAAGTTGCTTTGAAGAAAGCTATAAAATTTCAATCTCATCGGATTCAAAGAAAAAAGTAGAACTTTCAACAATAGCCGATAGTGTTGCTACTTAAATAGAGATATTATATTGTAAAGCTTCCATTCCAGTGGTGGCTCATACTCGGGTTGTGCAAATGATAAAGCCTACCATGATGCATATTATAATTTAAGAAAATCGTATAACCGAGACCAGGAAAAGGAAAGAATTAAGAAAAAAATAGAAGAATTTGTGACTGAAGCAAAATCAAAGATATTTAATATTGCAGCGTGTAAGTGTGCAAGGATATATTATTGCGTATGTGGGAAAAGGCAGGTGCTTGTGACTGCCCTGTAGTTGTAAAATATAATTGTGAAAAAGACAAAAAGATACCACCCATTGAGAGATAGTTTATATACGATCAGCGAACAACCAGGTTTACCTTCATTGGCAGTCTAGATAAACGAGAAACAGAGAAACTTAAGAAAATAAAGGAGAGAAAACAACTAGAATTATTGCGAAAAACTGTTGCAGTTGACCATGACACTTGTGACATGGAAATTACTCGAAAATTCCCTCACGAAAGAAGTTAAATTAATTTGTCTTCAGTTCCTTCTACATTTCAAATGATCTGCATGATCTTGCATGATCTGGAATGATTTATGAAAAAGATACGTGACTTAAATTACTTTAGAGATAAATAATAATAATAATAACATAATAATAATATAATAATATAATAATAATAATAATAATATAATATAATAATAATAATAATACATAATAAAATGATAATAATAATAATATAATATTATATCCAATATAATAATCAATAATAATTAATAGTAAATACTAATAAGAATAATAATTAATTAATAATAATAAATAATAATAACTAACAATAATAACAATATAATATAATATTAATAATATAAATCATTAATAATAATAATATAATAATAATAATTTAATAATAATAATTAATAATAATAATAAAATTAATAATCATAATAATAATAATAATAATGAATAATTAATAATGTAATATATATAATAATGATAATATAATAATACTATATAATATAATAATTATAATGCTTGACCCTAACACTATTCAGACTATCCCATTACATAATTATTAGTATATATATATATATATATATATATATATATATATATAGTATATTATATATTATATACTTAATATAATATATTATATTATATATATTACTTATACTATATTTTATATATATATATATATATATTTATATATTATTATATATATTTATACTGTTTAAATATTATTATATTATATATATATATATCTATATTATTATATATATATATAATATATAATATATATATATATATATAATTATTATTATATATATATAATATATTATATATTCGATGTATATATAATCTAACCGGTTTTGTGCAACAGTTTGAAAATCTGACTAGGTTATTTACATTACGATTTTAGCGCTTATGCCATAAATTAGACAAACCACTAAACCTCATTTACAGTTTTCTTGTAAAGTGGATTTTTTATAACCAGTCTTTGGTGTATATGATATATAATACTATTATATATCATTTATATATTATATATATATATTATATTATATTAAATATATATATATATATTATATATATATATATTAATATATATATTACTATTATATTTATTATATAATATATATATAGTATATATATACTTTTCATACTATGCTATTATTATATATATACTATATTATATTATACTATAACATAATTATCATTATTATTCTATATATATATATATTATATTATATATTATTTATTATATTATTTATTTATATATATTAATATATACTTATATTATAATATTAATATTATTTATTATAATATATATATACATTTATGGTTATATTATATATATAATATATATATTATATAATTACATATTAATATATAAATTTTATATTATTATATCTTTCTTATCTTTATCATATCTCCGCTCTTTGCCCCAAGAATGGGCGGTTTAAGGTGCTCAGCTGTACAAGCTCCGGAAAGAAAGGTCAGTAGCTAATCATTGCTGAGCACATGCACAAACGTCGTCTGTACTGTGAAATAATATTATATAATATATATTTTATTAATCTTAATTTTGTTAATTATTGTAATATGATATTTATATTATTTAATAAGCCTTATTACAAATCCGAAGACACCTAGTTTCCATTCAACATAAAACTTTTTACTATTCGTAGTTACTAAACTAGATCTTAGGACATTCTTTTGGGGAAGGTAAATTAACCATTATTGATATACGTTCGAACCACAATAAAACAAATTACAAAACTAAAACCAAAATTCAAAAATTTCCAAATTTTTTCAACATTTTGACAAAAAAAATTTAATAGAAATCCTGTTACTCCAAAGTTAACACGGCGTATATCATAGGCACGAGAACCTATAGTCCACAAAAACTGCAACAAAATCCCAAAAACGCAAACGAAATATATATAATATAATATATATTATATACTGCAATGATTTGAAACACACCCGTGCAAGTTGACTAGGATCGATCTCAAATTTGACGTTATGAGTGACAGACACAAATAATTATACAATAGATTCAACCCATTTTGTGTAGTTTTGGACAATAAAAAGACATCCTTAGAAGGTCAAGGGGATTCTCCTATCAGGGACTGCCCATAACAGAGCATAGTAAAGTAAACAGCACAACGAGTTCGACAAAGGTACGAAAGAAACACCCACAAGCTGCCCACACCAAAAACCGATGCAGAAAGAGAAGCACGCACACAAGAATGAATGGCACACTCTGTCAAGGAGATTAAATAGACACATGAGGCAACCCCACTGAACAGCCCAAAAATAGGATAACAGCAACATTGTTTTAGAGCCTATCACAGTATCATTTTTGTGATGCACAACAAACAGTAACCAAGAGTTTAGAATATTTTAAGAAATAACATAAACAAACACCAACACCAGCGAGGCCACACAAACACCTGCAAAGACCACAAACTACGGAGCGGTCACTACATATAAATAGTCGGACCACAAAAGCCTAAAATAAAATTGAACAATCAACTAAGGGGGACAAAAAGATACAATAAGAACCTGACTGCCAAAAGTAAACATCTAGCAAACAAACCAAGACAACCGAGTCCCACAGACACAAAAACCAGCCCAAAAAAGATAAGTATGACACGAACATAGGGAAGAGCCAGACTGTCAGTGCCAAAGAGAGTGCCGGAGAAAAAGCTAGAATTGCAAACAGGCGGGACAAAAATGAAAGTAAAGAACCGGATCCAAAATAGATATATTTTTAGGAAACAATTCATTAGACCATATTACAAAATCCTCTTTCCGGACCGCACACAAAAACCCATAAATAAACAACACTGCACGACGAGGGGAGAAGACCATTAGATTGAGCAAGGCCAACTAAAAAATAAGCTACCAAGGACAAAAAGGGTCTAAGTGTAACAAAAAAATGATATAAGATAGCAACTGATAAATTACCTCTCAAACAGTTATTAACACTTAAGTACATAACCGATACACACCGGGTAGGGCGCACACACAAAAACCGGCATAAATCAAATATAGACAAACATACTAACACTAATATAATAAACCGTAATAGGCGAACCACATAAAACAAAAATGACAAAAATAAAATAAAAAAACCAACACTCTCTCAAAAAGATACAATAAGTAAAATACCTCTAGTGACCCAAAATACTATAAGTTGAAATACCACGATATCAAACGATAATATATCAACACTATACACGCATGCCACACAAAAACTGGGGCAAAAAAAAGGCTAATTAAACACCGTAACACTAAATACATAAATATATTATATAACATAAATAATAACCACAATAAAAACGAATAATACTAGCAAAAATCAGATACTACCTATATTAAACAAAGTATCATCAAAATGATACAATATCTAATACTATTTATATTCATTATAAATTATAAATCATAAAGTACTACGTCTGTTTATGCATTGCTGAACCAGTTGACCTTAAAAGTATCAATCTTTGACAAATAATTATATCTTTAAGTTATAACGCTAAATTACGATAATTATATAATTCTATTTAGTATGAGAGAATTCCGAACTGTACAAGAATGTTAAAACACAGTATTTCCAATTTTTTATAAATTTATAATATATCCAATTAGTTCTTGGTTTAATTATATATGAACTAATTGCTTTCCTAATTAAAAACCATATAAGTTAATTAAGCATAATATAATTACTCAAATTTTTTAACAAAATAAATACTTCTATCTCTATAAAATATTAATTTAATTTATAGAACTAAATAATTTAAGAAACAATTATTTGTCTTAATCCTTAGACTTTCTATATTTACGATAGAGACTGCTCTTTGGAACTCCTTTTTTAAATACTTCCTCGAGTAGCAAAAGAATGGTTTCTGTGATTCATAATTTCACGTAATGATGACAAAAACCAAAAAAACCGTGATATCGATGACAAACAACTATACTTGAAGGTTAAACGCTTCGCACCATGGAACTCCGTTCAGAAGATCGGTGGTTCGGACAACCTTGATTGCGAAGCAAGGACCTTTTTATTTACAAAGGCATCTAATGTTGGAGGGACGCGTTTTATGCTTCACAGGCCTTTCAAGGCACAACAATCTGTAGAGCAGTTTGGGAGATTTAGCGGGGCAAGCAGGAGTGAATAAAACATACTTCAACGCACCATCTTTGTTCACATTATTTCATATTATAATATTTTATTATTATATATATTATATATATATAATTATAATAATATACTCTTATATTATATATATTATTATATTATATTATTATCTATATTATAATATGTATATATAATATATTAATATATATTATATAGATATATCCTATACTATATATTATACATATATTTATATATATCTATTAATATAATATTATATATAATATTATATTAGGATATATAGCTATATCTATATATATATATTTATTTTCCCTTTTCTGTTACCAATACCTATATATATAAAATATTATAATTATTATATATGATATATATTATTTATTATATATATTATATATATAATATATAATTATATATAATGATATATTATCAATATATAAATAGTATATATTATTAATAAATCTATATATATTTATATATTATATATATACTATATATAATTATATCATATATATAATATATCTATATAGTAATATATATTATATATATATATAATATATATATATACTTAGTATTTAATTCATACTAATATTATACTATATATATTATATTATATACTATATAATTATATTATACTATAAATTATATTATTATATAATCATATATATTATATTATATATATATATAGTATATATATATATACTATTATATATATATATATATGTATATTTACTATATATATATATATATATATTAATATAATATATAATATATTATATATAATATATATATATATATTTATTATACTATATATACGATATATATATATAATATTATATATATATATTATATATATATAATATATATAATATTAAATATATATATATATAATTTATAATATATATAATATTACGTATTATGATATAAGAACAAAATTACGAGAGTCATACTTCTTACACAACTGCAGGAACTCATAGTTAAATAATTACACTTCAATTTAAAACGCACTTTATAGGAAACAACTTTAATGAATTGAAACTTAATGTTTATTAATGCCATTTTACCGTTTTTGAGACATAAATTATTAAATATATATATTACTTAATATTAAGTATATATTTTATAATTTATTTATTTTTTTTAAATATATATATATATATATATAATATAGTATTATATAATATATAATATAGATAATATAGATATATAGTTATTATATATCTAATTAGTAATTATGAGATAATATATAATACGAATCCGATAGACAGCGGGAGCGTTCAGAGGGAGTTCTCAAACAACCCAACCCTGAAAATGTAAATTTAATTGACAGATGCAAAAATGTTTTCACCTGGCAGTTTAAGATCCTCCAATTTTAATGTTTTAATAGTATAAAGAGAAAAAGTTAATCAAAGGCAACATTAGAATATTGACTACTTGGTCGGGAAGTAACGCCCAACAAGGCCTACTCTACGACTCTCAAGCGCCCCACCACCGCACAAAGAACCACAACGCAAACAACCACTCAAAAGCGCACACATGCTCGCGACACAGAATACGCGCAACACTTTATTGTGACCCAGCACAACTGACCAACATACGGATCGATAGACCGCATCGCTACCAGAGAACTCGCTAGAACCGATCTCCCATCCCGGTCGTTTGAGGCACAGTTGACAGACCGCAACGCGGTCTCGCAGTCGAGTTCAGACAGCTCTACAACCGGGCTAACTTACCACAAACGTCTCGCGCATACACTGTCACACACGCTCACGCCACAACCCACCACCATAAACCACTACAAAACCACGAGCACCCAGCAACACCCACCGCCACACGGCATCGACCACGCTAACAACAGCCCCAGAACCACCAGAACCACACGCATCGCGCAGCGACCCAACACCCACCAACCGGGCGCACATCGATACCTACTTCAGTGTTGACTGTCGTTTCTTATGTCTCTCTTCAAGCTCTCTCTCCAACGCTGCCATCATCACACCCTCTCACTCGTCCCGCTCTCTTCAATTGAACTTTCGTACAAACCTAGCATCTTATCATCTGTCACACACACTCAGTATGCGAGTCGGATGTGGATCTCTTCATATAAGAATTATGGTGCTGGTGATTTTATACATTTTCATTCGATTTAGAATGTTGCCTGCATACAGTGTCTGTTTCTTTTTCGTCGCATATTTCATTACTCTTGTGACGTATCTATTTCTGCATGATAGAATCCTTTGATCTATTAAGTTATATACAGCACCGTATTTTAGCATTCCCGTAAAGGTGAGTATCGATATACTACGTGTTTTTGGTTGACCATTGGCTGTATTTCGTAGGGATGTGAAAATGGGAATTTATTGTCAATAATTTGGTTTGGTGTCTTAACATTGACGTTTTTTTATGGGAGTGGTGGTGGTGTTTATTTACCTAAGAGAATTGTTATATTGGATTTAGAGTTAGACCCAAACAATATTATATTAAGAACTCTTTTTCATAACTATTTCCTCTTTTCTCTACGATATTGTGCTCTCTGTTAAAATTCGTTCCTAATAGAGTTCTTTAGATTATCTCAGATTTTTTCTCTATGTTTACTTATTTTGGGGGAGTCTGGATAGGAGAGTGTGTCAGAGGGCTTGATTCTTGAATTGAGGTTTTTGTGGCACGGATACCCGTTTTTTCTCACTTTATAGATATTTTATTATTGGGGTTGCATTCTCTAGAAACTGTAATTTTAAAAGGCGAAATACTTTCACTTCTCTCAAAGTATTTTTTCTATATTGTGGATAGATTTTGTTCCAAATTGAGCATATTCTTCAAATGAAATAGTATTCAATATAGTTGTGTTATGTTAGTACCAATATTATATCATATCAGTAAATAAGATGTGAAAAACGCTATATAAGATGTAAAAAATTATTGTGCTATACTCTACACGTTTATCTACTTTAATATTGCTAGAAAATTATCTTCCAATTTCTATGACAGTCCTAAAGGTACCACCGACTCGTATGTAAGATAATCAATTTTGAGATTATTTTATTTTATTTTTTCAATATAAAATATAGAGGTTTGGGTTTGGATTGCGAGCATCATTTCAGCTGTTGCTAAAACTCAGAATAAAGTTCTCTCCGTTGAAATGCCCATTTCTGCTAGACCTTATGTGAGTGAGGAATTTAGTTAATTATTGGGTAGGTCCTGGTCTTAAATACTATTGTGCACCTTTTATTTTCAAGTATATGATTTTATATCATTTCTCGGTAGTGAATTATTCCTATCTTTAGGTAGTTGTGGATATGTAACGTTTTAGATTGTCAAATTACTTAGGTTTTATTACTCTGTGAAGATTATTGAAATTTTATCTCTCTACGAATTTGACTTCAGAACTTTCTCCGAGAAGTAATCACCGTTGAATTATCACTCAGGATTTTTCAGAACAGGTGTGGCAAATAAGACTTTCTCTTAGATTCTGTATAGAATTAGTTTTTAGTGGTCATATTATATTCGATTTTGAGAATATGGTTGGTGTGCTTATTGTTCCTGCAAGCTCTTGAGCCATGGTCCAGTTGTATTATTGTTTGAGGTTGTTTAAGTAATGGGGTTCTGTAATATATCGTGTGAGTGATTGGATCTCCCTAATGGGTGTTTTTATTACTCAAAGATATCTCCAATATACTCTCTGTTATTCTTGAGTATGAGTGCAGTGGAGATCTTTTACATGTTCTTGTTATAGTTGATATGTGTAACCGCTGTATTAGTGTGTTGGTGTGTGGTATGAGTGATGTGTGTGTGGTGGAGTGATTGTGTGTGTGTGTGCATATGGTGATGTCGGTTGGCGATATCATTGTAGTTACGATTATTATTTTTAATCTTCTAATTATATTGTATGTTTGGTGAGTATTCTTTAATATTGAGTTTGTGTAGCGGTATATTTTCAGCATTTTAATATTAATGGTAGTTGCTTTGAAAAGCAATTCTCTCTAATAAATAAGCGAAAGTATTCTTATTGTTTTAGTGTTTATATAATTGATCGATTTTTTTAATGAATTTCTAATTTTTATTATTTTATATATACTAATATATTTCAATATAGTGTTCTTAAATCTTGATTATTTAATATAGAGGGGGGTGAGGTTAGGATATTCTAAGACACATTTTCTTAGTTATAAGTAAATTTTACCTATCAATTAAAATTATATATTGGAGGGACGGTAAAAGTTAGCTAATTTTACAGATAATATGTGAATTTGAAAATTTTGTGGTGGAGGGTGTGGAAATATGGTGGGTCGTTTATCATCTGGAACAGAATAGATTGATATTTAGTGATTAATTTGCATAAAAAGGTGAATTGTGGGTTGCTTTTTGCCTATGACGACGTTCTTCGCTCTGATGAGACGTATATATAGTTTATCGTAAAATACGATTTGTTTTTAGGTGTAGATGAGTCTGATAGCTATTTTGATATGAGTCTTATTTTCGCTCTTATTTTATCATTTTGTTTTTAATTACATATTTCATTAGTTGTGATACCTTTTTATAACCTAATTATTTATACTATCTATAATTTATCGTATTTTGCTATTAATAGTTTTTATATTATCTTTCAATCATTCTGACTCTTAAAGTACGTATTTTTCCTAATTCAGCATATTGATACTTATTTGTTATAAACTTTTAAAGTGTGTGTGTTGTGGCTAGGTATTTTCAGCATTTTGAAAATAATTTTAAAATTATGTAATGTATATATGGGTGGTATTGGCAAAGTAATATGAATTTTAATTTATTGTTTGTTAAGTGTGTGTTGTTTTGTAATTAGTAAATTCCAATTATTATTGTATATTTAGGTTACCGCATTTCAGAGTTATTGTGAATACTCATCTGTTAATATATTATTTATTCGTCTAGAAATTGCTTGCACTTTTACTTCGTATTTATTTGCTGACTCTTCGTAAGTTTTTCTCTTTGTGATGGTAAACTAGTCATATTGATAATCTTTATATTGCTTCATATTGAAATTGCTTGTTTTAACGTATTTGTCTCAGTTTTTATCATAACTAATTGTTTATTACCCATGATCAACTATCTATAAAGAAGTAAAGTTATGATTTTAGACTAACGTTTTAGGGTTTTTGACGTTTTTTTAATGAATTAGTGATTGTGCGTGTGTGTGTGTGTGTGTGTGGGATACACTACAGTATATATATATTTTTATTTTAGTTTTGAATAATTTTGGTGTGTGGTTGTGTGTGTGGTTGTGTGTGTGTTGTGTGTTATATCTTATCAATATTTAGATTTCATAAAGTTACGAGTGTGTGTGTGTGTGTGTGGTGTGTGGTGTGGTGTGTGTGTTTGGGTGGGTTTTGTGATTTTTTGTGAATATATTTATATGATTTAAGTGAAATATTTCAATTGTTTGCTCAGCTCAAAGCTACCTCACCATTTTGTTTTAGGTGTGTGTATTACGTTTGTATTATTTCTCTAATTTTCTATATATAGATGTGATGTATTTTAGTTGCTATATATATTTTTTTAGTTATTTGATAACTATTTTAATAAAATTTAATCTAGTAACATTAACGTTTTGTTAAATTTATCCATAAATTTGAAAATTATATGAACCTTAATATTAATTATTCAACATATTAAATGTTTGTTATCTTTAATATTAGTTTATTATCGTATTTCAGTTTGAATAAAAAAATATGTGTTTGCATTAGAATATGCCATATTCAAAAGCTAAAAGTTTTAGTATTTTATTTATTGTTTTATTTAGTTATAGCTGTATGTTACTATAAATTTATATTTAATTGTTTAAATTTCTTCCAATTCTTTGTTTATTTAATTACGAAGTGTTGGTGTGTGTGAGTGTTTTAATAATAATATTATATTCTATAAATTACGTTTTTTTTCTATTTTACTATACTAAATATATGTAGTTACTCTTATATAATTTAAGTACTATGTATTCTAATTTATATACATTGTGATTATTATATAGTTGGCATTCTTATATGTTATTGTGTGTGATTTTTCTAAGTATTGTTGAAACTTAGTGTTTTCATTTGTGAGGAGGTGTTGAGTGGTATAGACTTTAATTATTTGTTATTGTGTAGTGTTGATTGACGTTTTTTAATGAATTTTCTAAAATATTTGTATTATATTATAAGTATCGAATATTTTCATTAGTTGTGAGGACTGTGGAATAACAATTTTAACTTCGTAAAGATTACGTAGCGTGGTGTGTGAGTGTGGTGGAGGTGTGTGTAGTGTGTAGTTAATTAGTAAGTACGATTTATTCGCATATTTCATCATATTTGTAAATTATATGTTGTGTTATTATAAATCTGTAATATGGTTATTGAAATACGAATATTTGCGTATTTTGAGATATGTAATTATTTGGTTTATTTTAATTATTTTTCCTCAATATAAAATACTTTCCTATTAAAGCGATTTATGGTTTGTATATTATACTGGAATTCGTCTTGAATAATTCGAGCGTTTTTTTTAGTGAAATTGCTGATTTGTTATTATTCTACCATAATTATATTATTATTAGTTGTGATATCAATGTAAAATTATTATTCTATATCGCTTTTCTTTAAATTTTTCCTTACTACATTTTTTATATCTTCTATATATATATATTTTTCTATTTTTATCTAATTTTCTATATATATTTTTATATTATTTGTAATCTTAAAAACAGTAGCATGGATTTTAAGAGTTTAAATATAGTATTTGTTTTATGATAATGTACCCATTTACATATATAAGATATGTATTTTAATAGTTTTTAAGGGTGTTTTTAAATTGTCGTTTATTTAAAAATTTCTATATTTTAGTAAACACGTGTTCTACAAACCTGAACTCAGGAGATGACTGTATTATATAGTAAAATTAGATTTTGATAGTGAAAAATATTTTATTAGTTTAAATAATTAGTAGATACCCCTTTTTCTAAGCCCCTATTAGACTCTTAAAGTCGATTCTTATTTGTCTTTTGATCATTATATTTTACTTAATCTTATATGAGTTTTTAACAGGTTAATTTTATGATTTGAGAATATGTGTATTCATGAAATGCAATTTCAAGTCAGAAAAGCGAATTTGTTATGTTTATAGGGGTCTTAATTTATACTTTTTTTATTGAATTTATCATATTTGAACAGATCGATACATACATCTAGTTTGAAGTCTTGTTTTTTGTAAATTTTTTTTTAAATTCGCTTTTGCTCTAAATGCATCATATGTACATTGTAGAAACTTATCAATATAGTTACGATTTATCTAATTTTACTTTATAGTATTATATTATTTAGGTTTTTTTTTAAATATTGTAGTTTTTCGAGTATTTTCAGCATTTGAATAAAGATTATGTTGATCTTGATATTCAAATTTTTCTAAGTAAAGGGCTCTACACCCTATTTTATTTAATTGATATATTATGGTGTCTTAATGACGTTTTTTTATGTATATTTTTCATTATTCAGTTATTAATATAACTAGTGAAAGTTCTTTTAGTCATATCCGTTCAATAAATAATTTATCTAATTTTTACTATGTTTTTATATTCTGTTTTCCTTTACTAATTAATTTTTTTCCAAGTATTTTAGTATATTTCTAATAAAAATTGGTGTTTGATTGTGTATGGTATAAATACATTTAACCAAATTTTGATTTTTTACTAGGTTTTTGTTCAACCATATGTTATGTTTCTTGAAAATGCATTTCAATAATAAGAATAGTATAATTTTTATTAATTTTTTAGTGTCTATATTTGTGTTTTTTATGATAAATGAATCTGAATTTATGTTAACTATACCGTATTTTTAATTTATTAGTAGATACTTTTAAAGCTAATTTTATTACTAATATGATTATTGCTTCATATCTATTTTATACATAATTTCATATATATAGCTTCGATAATGTAGTGTATTATTATTTCCTAATATTTTCAACATTTGAAATTTATGGATATTTATTATATGGTTTTTACTTGAGTATTTATTCTCAGCTTTGATAATAATATAAATATATGTTGTTATCTTTCTCTAAATTATTGAAATATGCTAATTCAATATCTCAGAAAAGCGTGATCCGAACTTATTAAATATTCAAATCAATTAAAAATGTAGTTATTTCATGAATTTATATATATATTTTTCTTGGGTATCATACCTTAAGTAAAATAAAGTAAAATAAGGCTGAATATAATAATAATTTATATCTATTCGTCTAATATTACTACTTTTTCTTAATATTATTTCCATTACAAAATTATGATATTTATGTATGGTTATGCATTTATAAATATTTTCAAGTTTTTGAAAGCTTCTTCATACCTATCTCAAGTTGCTTTTTTTAAAGATTTTTACTAAGATACATGTTGAATAATATAGTTGTTTTTATTGCATATTAGTAATTTTAAGAAGAAAGAGTAGGAGATATTTTATTATATTTTAATTGTTATTCAGTAGTATTTATGATTCTGTGTAGTTTTTGTGATGAAATTTCTAATAATATTCGTTTTTTTTAATATTATATATATTAAATATTTCATAATAAAAATTTCTTTTTGTTACATATATATATATTTTTTTTTAAATCAATAAATATTATATTTATTCTAAATATATGCTTATTTTTTTATTTAATTTTCTAAATATATTACTGATATTTATAGATCTAAAATCACGCTTTTCCCTAAATTTTCACATTGAATTTATTAGTGGTGTAACTTAAATTAATTGTATTATATTATACAAAGTATTAATTATAATAATTGAATTAATTATAGTTTTCTATATTGAAATGATCTATTGAGTGCTAAAAGCTGTAAACTGAATTTTCTTAATTATGTTTTGGTGTCTCATTTATAATATGAATAGTCTTTTAATGGAATTTTACATATTTGATATTATTACTAGTATACAATAT
Organism: Trachelipus rathkii; assembly: GCA_015478945.1. NCBI lineage: Eukaryota > Metazoa > Arthropoda > Malacostraca > Isopoda > Trachelipodidae > Trachelipus > Trachelipus rathkii. The sequence goes on along the minus strand of JABUQX010057129.1, from coordinate 2,307 downwards.
TATTATTTTCTAATTATAAGTATGAGAGAATCGCTGATTTTATTAAAATAATATTTAATTCCTAAAATCGTCTGTTCCCTTATCTAGTTACTAAGTTCATTTGATACAGGCTTATATCCACATCCTTACTAATTCCTAATTTAGCATCTCTTCTACTGTTAAACTTCTTCAATTATTTTGGATGATAGGCCCTCGCCATCGAGATGGGAAAGATTTTAAAATATCATTTGCAAATTGGTAATTTTAACTCGGGATTTTAATAGATTACTCTATATATATATATATTGAAGACGTTTTTTGTATATTTCTATATATATAATTATTTAATTATCCAAAATTTTTATATTTGTCTTCAGGAATAAATAATGATTTTATCTAATATAATATAAATATAAATCTTTCTTACTTAAACTTCTCGTTTTGATTTTATTTTCAACATAAAATTTGAGAACATCTTAAACCTTCTGTTTTTATTCTAAGTCGCCAGAATGGTTTCCTAAAGGAAAGATTCTTTCCATTCTCCCTGACTCTAGATCCTTTGCTATTCCGAATTCCGGTGAATCCTTCTTTTCAAGTTGGAAAAATAGAAAGCTATTGATAGAGACTGGCGCAAATTTTGACTTCTAAACTTTTATATTTAGGTATCTCTGTAGTCTTCAAGCTTATTTATTTTTTGCTCGTTCAATAACAGTGGTTGTAAACGATCCCCCACTCTACATTCTTTAGATCTAATAGTAGTGGAGTTTCTTGGGACTCAGTTCTATCCTTTACTTCTCTCCTGATTCTATGGTCAGTGCCGCTTGGAATGTCTTTTTCCATTCTTCCTCTGATTCTTGGTCCGTCCGACTGATGTCCTCTTTTCATATCTCCCTGAATTCCTTGGTCATCCACTTGAGACTGTCTCTTTCATTCTCCCTGAAATTCTTTGGTGCTCCGCCTGGATGTCTTCTTTCCATTCCCTCTAATTATTGATCATCCACCTGGATGGCTTCTTTTCATTCTAGACCTGGATGACTTCTTTTCATTCGCCCTGATTTTTGGTGCGTTAACGCTGGATGCTTTTTCTCCATTCTCGGCCTGATTTTGATCATCCATTCTGGAAGTTTTCTATTCATTTCTCCCGGATTCTTGGTCCTCCGCCTGGATGTCCTCTTTCCATTCTCCCTGATTCTTGGTCGTCCGCCTGGATGTCTTCTTTCCATTCTCTCTGATTCTTGGTCCTCCGCCTGGATGTCTTCTTTCCATTCTCCCTGATTCTTGGTCTCCTCCCTTGGATGTCTTCTTTCCATTCTCACTGATTCTTGGTCCTCCTCCTGGATGTCCTCTTTCCATTCTCCCTGATTCTTGGTCGTATACGCGATATCTTCATATTGAACATTCACGAGTCACATTTCAATGTTAAAAGGTAAATCATATTCACGTGATTCATTGGTCGTCCGCTGGATGTCTTCTTCACCATTCTTCCTGATCTTCTTGGTCGTCCGCCTGAATGTGCGTTCTTCCATTCTGTAGCGTTGATCCTTGGTATCCTCCCCTGGATTGTCTTTCTTCTTCACTTCTGAGCATGATTCTTGGTCGCTCTGCATGGATGTCTAATTTGTTCCAATTCCTCTGAATTCCTTAGTCCACCTCTGCCTGGATGTCCTATCTTCCATTCTCCTTGAATTTTCGGATACTCTACCTGGTGTCTTCTTCGCCATTCTCCTGATTCTTGTCCTCTGCCCTGGATTCTGATCTTGCATTCTCCCGATCTTGTCTCCGACTGGATGTCCTTCCTTCACCGATTCTCCTGATTCTTGGTCGTCCCTGGATGTCTTCTTATACATTCTCTCACTGATTCTTGTTCCTCCGCCTAGATGTCCTCTTACCATTCTATCTGTTTTATATCAAGCGGTTATGATTTTTCTTATCCATAAACATTATATTCAGCCCAGTCGAATGGGTCTTCTTTCCATTTTTTGATGGCTCTTTTTGTAGTAGGATTAAAAGAATTCTTCATCTATACTGTCCATGTAGTTTTGCTCTTAAGCCTGGATGTCTTGTTTCATTCTCCTATATTCTTGCTTCGTCCTCCTGATATGTATCCTGTTCCCATTCTCATCTTGATTCTCTGGTCGTCCCCTGGATTTTGCCTCTATTTCCATATCTCGTCCTGATTCTTGGTCTCGCGACGCCATGGAATGTCTTCTTTCATCTTTCACTGATATCTTGGGTCCTCTGCCTGGATGTCTTCTCTTCATTCTCCCTGATTCTTGGTCGTTCTACTGGTGATTTTTCCTATTCTACTGAATTTTGGCACTCTGCTCT
>JABUQX010057128.1:22500-37851 GCA_015478945.1 Trachelipus rathkii | reverse complement strand
CTGACATGTCCTACGTTCATAGAACACGGCTTTAATAATTGGTGTTCTACTCCTAGGTGTATAAGTACGAGGAGTCGATTTAGTGTATATATTAGAAGATGTTAGGATGCTTCCTTCTACGACGTTAGTTATCCCCCCCCCCTTTCTAACCCTTCTAGTGCGCTATATCGTATGTGACGGAATACAGCCGATTATTTGTACGATTAGTTAACATAATCGCACTGTTGAATCGATCCTGTGGTTTTACGACCGGAATCGATTCATCCTAACAAGAGTTTGTATTTAGATATTACCCTACCCCCCTTTTTCTAATGCACCTGTGCTAACATTTTGTTTCTTGAGCTATGAAGGCCGAGCTCGGTGTTGTCTAGTATGTTTTGAGGTAGCCGAGTCGATTGCCGTTATTGCCGAGCTGGTGTTCAGCCGTTGGCGTTTTTTAGAAAAACCCACCCCCACACCAACATGCGTTTTCTCGTAGATGCGTACCCTTTCGTTTCAAAAACCTTATTATGATGCTTGTGTCAAACAGGGGTAGAAGTCTCAAAAAAATAAGATTCCCGTAGTTACTTTCCGAACGCCAGAGTCCCATGGCCCCAGCGGGGGGTCATTTATTTGGTTTAAAATGACACCAAATGACACCATCTTAGCAAAGAGGTAGTTAGAGTCATCGTATCTTCTTCAAACTGGTATGTCTTCCTTTAGTATGATTTGCAACATTGTTGTATCCATGTTTCAAGTCGCATACGTCAAAGGGGGGGGGGCCCCCGCCCCCCTTAAATGCATAAAAATTAACTTAGGAAGGTAAAATGAGGAGGGTGAATAGAAAGAGAATAATGAAAAAAAGATGGCTATGTTAAATTATTTGGCGAACCATATGGGTCGGAGCCGGAGCTGATGGTTACGGTGCCAGAATGGAATTCTGGCTCCAGCTACATATTAGAACAAATGAGGTGTCTACTTATGTTTTCAAACGGTGTAGAATTCATTTTGAGGTTTTCGAACCCCAAAATTGAGTTCGAGACCCCCCCCTCTTGAAGGGGGTCCCCCCTGAAAAAAAAGAAAAGCTTAGAAGAAGACGAAAGAAGATGGGAGAGAAGGAAAAAGGAGAAGGAAAAAGAAGAAGGTCTCGCATGGCGGCTCAAATGCTTGATTGTATGTGTAGGTACCGACACCGGTGTGGAACCGGTGCGGTGCCGAATTAGTAAAAATGTACTTAACATCTTGATATTAGTGTACTTATATATGTTTTTAATAACATAGATCTCATTTTTTGAGGTTCCCAAAACTCTCAAATGAGTCTGAGAACCCCTCTTCAGGGGTTTCTACTGAAAAAAGAAGAAAAAGCGGTGAGGAAGATGCATTATGCTGAATCACGGTTTCAACTCTCTAAACGATCGCAGGGTTGTCAAGACCGAACGCGAGGTTGCCCCCGCCCGCAGGCGCGCCCCCGGCCCGGAAACGACGCGAGCGCCCTCAGGCGCAATATTACTGCGCGAACGCTAAATATATTTCGTAGTTGTAACGTTAATAAAAGTGTTTACATTACTTTGTATTTTCTTTTCAAGTAATTCGTTTTCTGTACTATGAAACAGTTATTTTATTTTATACTTAAACTTTCTTAATTTTTATTTATACAAAACCCTTGTTCACTGTTAAATTTTTGTAATAAAAACATGTTTTTTCGACCTTAAAGCTATAACTCAATAAGGCAGTAGCGCAAATAGCCCCAGAGGGCCCCTCCCTTCACCCTGGATATGCGCTTTGTCTTTACTGCTTTATTGTCTTACTGTAGGGTTTTACTGTTTCAAGTCCTATCCGAAACACACACATTCTGGTGGAAAAAATAACTTCATTAAACTTTGGAATATATATACTATATATAATATATATATATTTATATATTATAGTTAATATATATATATATTATATATATATATATATATATATATATATATATATATATATATATATATATATATATATATATAGAAAAATATATACTAAATAATATGTATATATAATATATATATATATATATATATATATAATTATATATATATATATATATATATATATATATATATTATATATATATATATATATATAATATATTATATATATCAATAAAGACTTTACATTAAACATCGAACATTTGAAGAGTATGGACGTGTGTAAATTTATGTTCCGTAGTCCTGCTACTTGTCTTGTATCAGGCCCCACAGGATGCGGGAAAACCCTTTCTGTTATTAAACATATTAAGAGAGATGGAAATTTTTGAACAAGAACCAGTAAAAATAATTTGGTGTTACAGTGTTTATCAGGAAAAATTTGCAGAATATAAAGATGTAATTCAGTTTCATGAAGGAATCTACGACATCAAATCGTTGGATAATGTGAATGGTCATAAAATCATTGTATTGGATGATTTAATGCATAAGTTAAATGAAGAAATAGCTGAAACGTTTACTGTATTTTCCCATCATTTAAACATCTCTGTATTTTTCATCACCCAGAACATTTTTTATCAGAATAAGTATATGAGAGATATATCTTTAAACACCCAATATCTACTACTCTTCGGTCAGAGAAGAGACATGAATCAGATCAATGTATTAGCCTCTCAAATGTTTCCATCACAACGTAAAGACTTCTTAAAGGTATATAAAGAAGTTACATCTGTTCCTCACGGTTATTTAATGTGTGAACTTCATCCTAAAAACACGTATAGAGTTTTGCTCCGCACTAACATTTTGCCATTCGAAATTGAAACTGTATTCATACCTGAATAATGAGTACTCTGGTTGTTAAGTATTTACCTCTTATAAAAAAATTTAAAAAAACCTGAAAACAGCTGAAAAATAAACTAATCTGTAATGATGAAAAATTCATCCAGTGTGTATGCGAAGTCTGGTTTAAATCTTATAAAAGGAAATGTTCTTTTAAACAAACCTCAGAAGTGAAGCTTCGCCGCATAAGAAACATCATAAAAAATCTCTCTCTTAATATAAAAAATCTGAAAAGTAAAAAGAAGTACTCAGAAGGACGGCGGAGTGTTTCCTACCGTTTACTTGTTCCGTTGTAGCCCCTAATAACTTAAGTGCGATATCAGAATAATGAAAGAAGGCTGGACTGTCATTACCATATAATAGATGAGAAAATGAAGTATATAATTACTACACATTGCTGATCAACTACAACAATCCAGTCATCTCTACACAGCCTCAGACGGTACAGCCTATACAACAACCCTTACATGGGTTACCTTCTCCCGCAATTCATCAACAATTACAACAACAGAGTTCTCATACCCTGAATGATTCAGGACCATATCTGCAATCTCTGCCCCAAAGCTTATATGATCCCAAAGTTGAACAGATAAACAATTATGAGAAAGAAGTGCTTAGGATATTAAATTCAGACATCAACATTCATGAAAAACGTGCCTTATATCAAGAAGCTATACAGAAATTAATAGATCTTAAAAACTTACATCTATATGCCTCAATAAGTAAGTCAATCTCGAATGATTCAACTACACCCGCGGAGGTAATACCTGCTGTGAAAAACGAAGATACTTTTAAAAATATCCTGGAGGAGAGCTTGCCAAATAGAGGTCGCAAAGCTGGTCTAGCTTTATATAATATTTTAAAAGATCAATTATCATGGAATGAATTAGGGCAAATCATTATCGATAATGAAATTGTCAAAGGATCAAATATTGTTGACTTGATAGCAGATCTCTCACGTGATTGGAAGAAAGGTGCGGTTGCAGGATGGCCTACCATCAAACAAGAACTTCAGACTATTAACTTCCCCCGAACTTTAATCTTAAATACACAAAGATTAGCAGATTTGGATAATATCCCCAAGATGCCTAGACCAGATACAAGTCCTTCAGGTACCTCTTACGCTTCAGATAAATTTAAGCGTGTTACCAGAGGAAGAATAAGAAAAATCCCATACAGTAAACCTCAATGGATTAATTCGTAATTTTGTATTATCATATATATATATATATATATTGTTTATTTATATATATTTATAGATATATAAATATATATATATAATATATATATATATATATATATATATTATTATATATATATATATATATATATAATATATGCTTGCCTTTAGGCTTCAAGATTTCGATTATTAAATAAAAATATATCATTTTTTTATTTTTTTCCTTTTAGTTATATATATATATATATATATATATATATATATATATATAATATATATATATATAAGTATATATATATATATATATTATTATATATATATATATATATATATATAATATATATATATTATATATATATGTTTTAACTTGTGTCAGTATTCAACATGGAAGGAAGGTAGTTGATAAGTATTACTTCAACTTGAGAGAACCAAATAGTTTTGGGGGTTCACTAGATTCGCTGCAAAGTTTCCAAACACTGAGAAAAAAAGGTTGAAAGAAGAAAACCAAAGTTTGGAGATGCTTTTACTTTACATAAACCTGTCCGTCGAAAATTCCCTACCCGGACAACCATAGCCCATCACATCGATAATGTTTGGCAATTAGATTTAACGGAAATGATTAAATACAGTTCTTATAATGAAGGGTTTCAATATATACTTTTTACTATTGACGTATACTCTAGATACTTATGGTTAAAAGCTTTAAAAGATAAAAAATCAGATACAGTGGCGGCTGCAGTGAGAGAAATTATAAGGGATGATGATAGATATCCAAAACTGATCTGCACGGATAGGGGTAGCGAATTTCTAGGTAGAGAGTTTCAGGAAATTATTACTGAATACGATATAGTATATTTTAACATATTTTCTATAAATAAAGCTGCTATTGTAGAAAGAGTTCAGCGTACGATTAAAGAACGAATGCATAGATACTTTACTAAGATGAACACTTTTAAATATATTGACATACTCGATGACCTAGCTTATTCTTACAATAGATCTTTTCATAGAACTATAAAGACAACTCCTTTAGAAATGCTAAAGACACCATCGGGGTGATCCAACAAAACCCAAGAGGTGTAAAAATTAAAGATAAATCCCGTATAAACGTGAATGAATATGTAAGAGTGTCTAGAGCTGATGACAGGTTTAGAAAAGGATATGAAGCGGGGTGGTCTAGAGAAGTTTTTAAGGTAGATAGTATAAAAGAATTTCCTAATGAGGGGTTGAAATTATATTATCTCAAAGATTTAGATGGAGAAGCCATAAAAGGAGGATTTTATAAACAAGAAATACAGAAAATACGATTCGATCCTGAGAGTAATATGTATAAAATAGAAAAAATATTAGGTTCAAAAGGTAGGGGTAAAAATAAACAGTATCTGGTGAAATGGGTGGGCTATCCTAACAAGTTTAATTCATATATAAAAGCTAGTGAAATCACGAAACATTAATCATTAGTCATCGTAATCATGGAAAGTGTAGATCATTTCTATTTAACTCTGCCATCTTCGGCATCTTTGGATCTACATCCTGATAATAAAGTTTCAGATTTTACAACCGAATTAATGAACCCTATTCAACTTAACAGAGATCTCTATGAGGTAGGACTATGCGAAATGATATTAGATGCAAATATTGAAAATCTCCCTCAGGCACGTCATTGGATAATGGTGTATAGAGTTGCAGATTATGTTAAATCTATATTAAAAATAAAAAACACATCCGATTTAAAACGTGTGACAATTAAAGGTTTGGAATATTTCTATGAAAAATTTGTGTTAAAACGAGGATATTACCGTTCAATCCATGACATTCACAGTTATTTAAACACCCAGTTTGCTGTAAGTAAGATATGTAAAGATTTAATATACATTATTAATAACCACCCCGGGGAAGACAGGGTATTAATCACTTTAAGATCGACAACAGGAATGAATTTGAGAGACCCTGAAGTGTTTATCCTTAAACGTTCAGATTGGTTTCGGAAATGTGTGCATGAACACGAAGCTGTAGTAGAACATTCTACTGTTCTAAATAGACATAGTGGAATAATGACCTTCCCTACTCTGAACAACAAGTCTTAATGACTAAACTATCTCTCAATTATATATGCGCATTCCTTCGGAGACGTACAAGAAGAAGGGAATGCTTACGTTTATAACAAGATATAGTTGACCATCAGTATGTAGGGAAAACTAAAAACCCCCTTATTAAGGGTGGTTCATTTTCCTAAAAAAGGAAAGGTTATATCTTTTCCTAATGTTCATTACTTACCTCTCAGTTGTTCACATTTAGGGTCTGTGCGAATGCATATAAAGGATGTCGAAGGTAGACCGTATCCATTCACAGACGGAACACTATTGTGTAAAGTTCATATTAGAAAGAAACAGACACTTTAACTATAACATGATGGACTATTTTTTTAACAGAGTAGAAAATCTTCCATATATGCTGTTAGAAAACCTTCTAGAAATAAGGATAGGTGTAAGATTATATATAAGTGATGTAGTTAGTTATATTTATTCATTCATTAACTTACTCTCACAGTGTAAAGATAGTGCCTGATAGAAGCTCCGTTAATAATGTATAACGATAGGGTATTCGTTGGAACAAAATTACAAAGAGGGTATGGACTGGGTGGATTTTTCTCTAAATTATGGAGAAGTGCAATGCCTCTATTTAGAAGAGGAGGTGAATATATAGGTAAAAAAGCTATACGAACAGGGATGCATACGTTACAGGATATAGCAGCAGGAGCTAACCCTCGCGCGTCCCTAAAAAGGCGAATTACAGATGTTTCAGATGAGATGTTGGATGATGTAAAGCGAAAAATAAGACGCAAAATGACGGGTCAAGGTAAAAAAACGTATGAAAATATGCGTTAAGAAAAAGGTTAAGACTAAAAGACCTCAAAAGAAAAAATGCAATGATGTATTTGCTATTTAATTACTAACTGGCATCTTTTACATAAACATCATCATCATACTGTGACCGAATATAAGAAAAGCTAAACCACCGAACCGCTCATTATACGGTCAGCACCCTCACTTACAAGATGCATTTCCTCCATCCTTCTAGTCCAGACTGCTGCAAGAGTGAACTGGATCTCTTCTCGATGAACCCCACCCAGATTAGTGTAACTGAAACCAATTTCATCAGCATCAACCCCATACATTCAATTACCAACACCGATGTCCCTCTCGAGTTCAATATACCAGGTACTTCGGATCAGTATTTAGATCCATCCAACGTGTTTTTATATCTGAAGACGAAACTGACGAAACCCGATGGTACAGACCTTCCATCATCTGACGATCACATAGTATACACAGAATCCAATTTCCTGTATACCTGTTTTAATCAGATTGAAGTGTATCTCAATGAAACTTCATTAGGTGCATCAGCTGCAAATTATCCTTATAGAAGTTATATAGAACATTTATTAAATTATTCCGACGATGCTAAACAGTCTCATCTCCAGTCTTGCGGTTTTTATAGTTTCAAAGATGAGGCTGCACATATAGATAAAGCTGGTAAAACCACAAGGAACACATACGAATTTTACGGACGTTTAAACGGTGACATCTTCTCTCAAGAAAGACTTATTCTACCAGCTGTAGATACTAGAATTCGATTAACCCGTTCAAATCCTAAATTCGCTCTTAAAATAAAAAGTAAACCTGCTGCAACGGCTGTATGTCCTGAACCTGTTTACAAGTTGTTAGAAGCCTATCTCTATGTTAGAAAAGTGAAATTACTACCTCAGAGACATTTGGAAATCGAAAAATCTCTCTTGAACACTACAGCGAAGTATCCTATTAAACGAGTGGAAACAAAGTTGTTTAACTTTACACTGGGATTATCGAAGTATCAATATCCCCAACATTGTGAATGGGTAATCTGCCTCAGAAAGTAATAATAGGTATTGTTGAACATGAAGCATACACAAATTATAAAAAATCAGCCTATAAATTCACCCCTTTTTGGACTTTGAGGTATCAGTCTATATGTAAACGGGCAACCTTACGGTCGGACTATGAAATGTTATACAATGGATCGCAATCTCTATGTTCACGACCTTTTTACGATCTAATAGCTAACACTGTTTCATGCAATGACAGCGGGACAGGGATAGATCTTGAAGAATACGCTAAGAATAGTAATTTATATGCTTACGATCTCACCGCTGACCTTTCAGCTTGTAACGCTAATCATTTAAACATTTTAAGAAAGGGTACATTAGGGTTAAGTCTCTCCTTTAGTGGAAGTCTACAATCACCAATCACTGTCCTGGTTTATCTGGAACATCCTCAACTCATTGAAATTGACAGAGTACGCAACGTTATTTTGAATTATTAAAGATGAATGAAGAAGAAATAAAAACTGTGTTTAAAAACGAACCTCGATTTATAGGAGTCTTCGCTATTAACGAAGTAGGATCTGTAAAACTAGAGAAGGATACCGGTTTCGTGTTCAACACTTCACATCGCCACATTACAACAGCGAGGACACCTGGATTCTGATTCAATATCATTAGGGACATAAAACAATGGGCAATTTGATTTCATAACTGATTTGATTCTTTTGCGATTTAAAAATTTTCATATTGAATAATCAACCTATACTCCCTTTCATTTTTTAAAAATCAATAATTAACATTATATAAAAAACTATGGTCTTACCCTGTTCAGCATACATAAACTCTAAACCTATTGCGGCAGAGTGTTTGGTGAAGATTCACTTTATATCGAATAATACATGAACTATTTACCCAAAACAAATAGAGTTATAGTCTTAAAATGAATATTGATAAAAATATACTTTGAATTGGCTCAAAAAAATTTGCTATGTAAATGACTATATAGTTTCTAATTATGCTAAAATAAATGCAATATAAAATGAAAATAACTTTGATTTTACTACCCTTTCTAAATTCATTATTGCTATTCTATATATACACTTAATATATACTTAATAATCTACATATCATTTATACATTGTTTGATTAAAGCATTCTATAAATATATATAATATATTACTATATAATATAATATATATATATATATATCTCAGAGTTAAATGTATACAGAACTGTAAAAGTTAATGATTCATAAAATTTCACATTGTATATAAAGCTGAAAAGATATAGTCTTTCAGAATAATTCATGTTCTAATGCACGTCACGTAATTCTTTAAAGTGCACTTCGACGTGAGATTACAACCATGATGAATCATGCTATTCAGATTGAACCAACCAAATCGTAAAAAAAACTACCCAATAGCTAGTGATTTATGTCCTACATTAACAGAAGTACTCTTTAATACGGAACCATTGATAGCATTGAGATTCACGATAAGCAACTCATGTTGATTGATTTTAAAACCGGAAAAGTTGATGATCTGTCAATTTTAATCATCAGATTTCTAAATGAACTAGACCTTACACTCCGCGTAAATCCCATCCAAAATACCGATAAAAAATGATATAATATAAGCATCTGAGAGGTTACTATCGGTTACAACGCAGATAAGAAGCATCAGAACTGCTAAGCAAAGAGGCGAGTAACGAGGACATTACATCACTTACGATAAATGACCATTAAAGTATATAAATATAAAGATACCTATATTGGAATGGAAATATAGAGAAATATGGCAACGGCAGCAAATGTGTTATAAAACATTTTACAAATAAGAATACCACATGTGGAACAGACTATAAAAAAAATCGAAAAAACAAGAAGATATCAAACCATTTCACCTACATCCATCTAACAAATTTCTCCAAGATACGTGCTTTAAACCGATCAAGATCTTGCAAAAACTAAAACATTCAACAAAAGAAGAGGTTAATAACTTATATAATAACAACTATAAGAAATGAGATATCTGGGAAATATGTTACATTTCCATGTAGGGCCCATCAGGATGTTTGCGGTTGGAGGTGGTTATTCAATGGCGATGATTCTTACGCTTTTTGTTTAAATTTTACCAATATACTAACTGCTTTAATAAAAATTTCTTCATCATAGTAAAAAAGGATTTTCTAATCTCTCTTCGCTCTTCTCTCTCTCTTCTCTCTCTCTCTCTCTCTCTAATCTATATATATAATATATAATAATATATACTATATATAATTGAAAATAATATAAAACAAAAATAAAAATAAATTCTATATTTTAAAATGACATGATAAAATATAAAAAATTATTATATATATTTTATATAAATAGTATATATAAATAAATATACATATAATATTATAATCTAATAATAATATAATAATATAAATACTATATAATAATATATAAAATTCGCCAAAAGTTTATTCCAAAGTTTAATGAAGTTATTTTTTCCACCAGAATGTGTGTTTCGGATAGGACTTGAAACAGTAAAACCCTACAGTAAGACAATAAAGCAGTAAAGACAAAGCGCATATCCAGGGTGAAGGGAGGGGCCCTCTGGGGCTATTTGCGCTACTGCCTTATTGAGTTATAGTTATAGCTTTAAGGTCGAAAAAAACATGTTTTTATTACAAAAATTTAACAGTGAACAAGGGTTTTGTATAAATAAAAATTAAGAAAGTTTAAGTATAAAATAAAATAACTGTTTCATAGTACAGAAAACGAATTACTTGAAAAGAAAATACAAAGTAATGTAAACACTTTTATTAACGTTACAACTACGAAATATATTTAGCGTTCGCGCAGTAATATTGCGCCTGAGGGCGCTCGCGTCGTTTCCGGGCCGGGGGCGCGCCTGCGGGCGCGGGGCAACCTCGCGTTCGGTCTTGCCAACCCTGCGATCGTTTAGAGAGTTGAAACCGTGATTCAGCATAATGCATCTTCCTCACCGCTTTTTCTTCTTTTTTCAGTAGAAACCCCCTGAAGAGGGGTTCTCAGACTCATTTGAGAGTTTTGGGAACCTCAAAAATGAGATCTATGTTATTAAAAACATATATAAGTACACTATATCAAGATGTTAAGTACATTTTTACTAATTCGGCACCGCACCGGTTCCACACCGGTGTCGGTACCTACACATACAATCAAGCATTTGAGCCGCCATGCGAGACCTTCTTCTTTTTCCTTCTTCTTCTTTTCCTACATCCATCTTCTTTCGTCTTCTTCTAAGCTTTTCTTCTTTTTTCAGGGGGGACCCCCCTTCAAGAGGGGGGTCTCGAACTCATTTTGGGGTTCTGAAAACCTCAAAAATGAATTCTACACCGTTGAAAACATAAATGTAGACACCTCATTTGTTCTAATATGTAGCTGGAGCCAGAATTCCATTCTGGCACCGCACCCACCAGCTCCGGCTCCGGCTCCCATATGGTTCGCCAAATAATTTAACATAGCCATTCTATTTCATTTATTCTCTATCTATTACACGTCACCAATATTTCAGCTTTCTAAGTCCATTTTTTTAAAATTTAAGGGGGGGTCTGGGGGGCCCCACCCCACTTATAAGAGGTAGCGACTTGAAACATTAGGATACAAACAATGTTTGACATATAAGGAAAGACATAACCAAGTTTTGAAGAGATACGATGACCTCTAACACCTCTTTTGCTTAAGATGTGTCAATTTTGTGTCATTTCTTGACCATAAAATGACCCCGGTGGTGGGCCAATGGGACTCTGGCGTTTCGGAAACGATAACTACGGAATTCTTATTTTTGAGGAACATTCTACCCCTGTTGACACCGTCATGAAAATGCATCTAACGATAGGTTGGAGTGATCTACGGAAAATTTCATCGGAGATGCCAATTCTAAAAAACGCAAACGGCGTGAAACGCCACGCTCGGCAATAGCGGCAATCGATTCGGCATACCTCAAAACATCTAGACAACACCGAGCTTGGCTTCATAGCTCAAGAAACAAAATGTTAGCACAGGTGCATTAGAAAAGGGGTAAGGGTAAATCTAATACTACCTCTTGTTAAGATATGAATATCGATTCAGTCGTAAACAAACCACAACAAAAAAGAAGAACCGATATCAACAGTGACGATATATGTACTAATGATACAAATATCGGTTGTATTCGTCACATACGATATATCGCACTAAGAAGGGTTAGAGATAAGCCGGGAGGTGGAGATACTAACTCGCTAGAAGGAAGCATCCTTAGCAATTTGTCTAATATTACACTAATCGACTTCTCGTACCTTATAACCTAGGAGTAGACACCATTATTAGCCGATGTTCTATGACGTAGGCATGTCATGCTAGAAAAGAGCATTCACAAGAAAAGGGAGGATTAGGGTAATAACTCCGTTAGAGGCAGCATCTAGACACATATCTAATATACACAAATCGATCCCCTACCAATAAACCTAGGGTAGACACTAAGATCGGGTTGTATTCTAGAATATAGTCGGCACGTGCTAGAAGCAGATTATATGCCTATAGAATCATCAAGCCTATACGCCATACCTATAGCTATAGCCATATAGAATATACTATAGGCACTTAGGAACACATAGACCTTTTCTCGGTCGGCGGCACCCTTTGAAGTCACGCCGTTCTTCGCCTTGTTATCATTTTGCGGTTTTGTGGTTAGATAAGAAGTTCGTATTCTGTACATTACTACGCCTATGCGCGTATGCAAGTTAAACAGTGGATAGGGAGGCAAAGGCATAAATAGCTCATTTTTGGTTATTATTTCTGTAAGATTTTGTTAGAATTAATGTTCTTATGGTTTTCTTAATTATATTAACATTTTTTTATATTTTTTTATTTGTTTTTTCTTAATTATTAATTGTCTTTTAAAATTAAGATAGGCCATGCCCTACCCAGACCCTACTCCCTTAACTACGCACATATTATATATATATATATATATATTATATATAATATATATTATATATATATATATACTAATATTATATATATAATATATATATATATATATACTACAATAATATATAATATATAATACTTAATATAATATATATATATATAAAATATAATTATTGTATAACACAATATAACCACATCACTATATATAATTATATAAATATATATAAAATACATAAAAAAATACATAATAATAAATACTACAAATAAATACATAATACTAATAAATATAATAATATAATAATAATATAAATAAAAAATATAAAATATAATAAAATAAAAAGAAATATTGAAGCATAAAATAATATTGAACCAAAAAATTTTAATAAAAATAAATAAATATCATATAAAAAAATATATATATATATATATATATATATATATATAAAGTTTTAAAAAATCCTGAAAAACATTTCTTTTTTTCAAGCTACGCCTTATAAACTAGTTAATGAATAAAGACTGAGAAGGTAATTAATACACCACTTCTTTTAGCTTATTTAATTGTAAAATAATGAAGAATTAAAAGCCATTTTTTTTTCCTTTCGTAGTGTAAATTGCATCGATACATAAAGCAAAAACAAAAATGAAGAAAAATGTCTTCAAAACAAAGAATTAGTGACGAAAAAGAACTATATGGAATGCAAGATTTATAAATAAGAAACGTAAAATTTAAGAAAATCTCAAGCAAAACAGATATCAAAGTAAAAAAGTTCAAAAAGTCTTAAATTACCTAAGAAAATAATTATTTTGCACAATTTAGCCATTTTTTTTATTTGCTATATAAAAACTTTATCAAATTTAAATTTCGTGCCAAATAAAATTTTACTTGCTTGATTTACTTTATCCAAAACACGTTTTATAGGAGCAAATATACATAAACAATAATACTTATTCTTAGAGTATATCAAAGAATAATTAAGTTATTTTAAGTAACTTCCCTTGGGACATGCAAGAGAAATACTTCTCAAAGGATCATTTTATAAATAGATAAAGAAACTCTCTCTCTCTCTCTCTCTCTCTCTCTCTCTCTCTCTCTCTCTCTCCTCTCTCCCATATATATATATATATATATATAATATATATATATATATATATATATATATATATATATATATATATATATATATATATATATATATATATATATATATATATATTTTTGTGTTATTAATTTTATATTATTATTGTTATATTATAGCAGCACATATATATATATATATATTGAGCAGCATATTATTATTAAGTTATTATAGTTACATTAGTAAAACATATTTGACATATATATATATATATATATATATATTATTATATATATATATATATATATATAAATATATATATTATTATTAATATAAAATCAATTATTAAGATATATATATATATATTATTATTATATACATATATATTATTATTAAGTTATGCTATATATATACATAGTATATTATATATATTGGCTACTATTATTACAGTTAAAGAAGGCTATATAAAGAGCATATGTTATTACTACTATGATACAAGTCTCTGGGCCATACTTACGACTCCGTCAGTTTTGATTTTTTGTTTTTTTAAACATATTGCTAGTATATAATACTAATAATGAATTTAAGTGGTGACGGACATATTCAAAAGTTAGAAATATTTTAATTTTTTTGTTTATGTACTATTATATAAAAAAAATTTCAAAACTTAAAATTTTTCAAAAAATACGATACTTACAGAAAGACCAATTACATATTTGGAATCAGCATATGAAATTTGTATAATGGGAAAACAAAAATCAAATATGAAATATCTTGGAAACGTATGACACTTACAGAAAAACCAATTACATATTTAGAATCAGCAGTATATAGCTTATTACAAAAATGTAAAAAAAAAAAAAAAAATAATAAAATATTAGGGGCCTGCCGATGGGGGACAGAAGGGGGGGACGTTTTCCATACCCGGTAGGGAGGGGCGGGAAGAACCCCGCGACACGCCAAATACCAAAGAAGGGGGAATATTCTACCCTGTCGTTCCTCGGAAGGCTTCAGAGACCCTGACTCGCCACCGCATTTGCCCTTGGGTATTCTCTCTTTTAGTAAAAAAAAAAAATTAAAACTGACGGACTCGTAAGGTCGTATATATTTTTGAATCATGTCAGTCACCACTTAAATTGATTGTTAGATCATATACTCGAAATATATGAAAAAAACAAAAAAAAATCAGAACTGACGGAGTCGTAAACATAACAGGTCCTATATATATATATATATATATATATATATATAGTTAGTAATTTTTTTGTATAGCATATGTTATATATATATAGCATATATATATATATATATATATATATATAAGTATATATATATATATATATATATATATATATATATATATATATATATATATATACCCAAATGTAAGTTTACTGAATATCCCATGAACGACGGAGTAATGTAGCTCCGTGACGTATACGAGTGGGTATCTAGTTACCTAGGCTACATATCCATAAAAGTGTTAGCTAGATTTATAAAGTCAG
>JABUQX010057128.1:15000-17500 GCA_015478945.1 Trachelipus rathkii | reverse complement strand
TTATGAGGAAATATTCCTATATTATATATGTAATATAAATATTACGTTATCACTTTTTAAATTTTTTTTCTCAAAATCATTTTCTGTAGCACGAATAGATGAACATTTGCATATTGATTACTAAAATGACGTTTATTCCATTGAAATATTGAAAAAGGTCACGCACAAACCACTTTGAAAAGTTTGTAGGCCATTTTAGCTTTAGATAATTGTATTAAGTATTAGCAATATTCATATATAATATAAGTCATCATCAAATAAGTCATTCAATAATTTATGTACCAGAGAATTGTTTATAATGCTATCAAGAATAACATCCATAGAAGCTGTGGCTGTCCGACTAGACAGATGAACGCCATCGAGAGACTGATCGTATCAATTGCTCGGAAACGAAGCCTCTGTAGAGTGTCTAATTCAGATTTTCTCTGTTCAACTTGTTTTCGATAGTGTTAATTTAGATCTTGGTTAATTACATCTATCGTTCATGAATTAGCTTAATGAGTTTTGAATTAGCTTAATGAGTTTTATGTACTTTTTCGGAATTATTTCAGGTTTATTATAAGTATTGCGCAGGTTCTCCAGAGATTATTTTTAAAGAGATCTTATATTATTTTGGTGAGCTACATTGAACTCTCTTGCTAATTATATTTGTGCATATAATATTTTATTAGTGTCTGCCTTTTTTTCATTTCTTTAATTTTGAATTGTTGCTTTAAATAAAATACATGAAAATTCAATAACAGTTTCTTTAATTTGTTATGTATTTAATATTTCCGTTAAGGCCTTTACTATTTCAGTTGCTGAGTAAAAGACAACATGTGTTCAGAAGAGATCTTGGCTACACGGAGAGGAACAAGGAACCTGGACAAAAGAGCAACTTGATCCAGTTTCTAGTGTAAATCAAGAAGAAGCATGCGTGGCAACTTATGAATGTAAGCACACCTGAGTGAACCGGAGTCGCAATGCGGCTCAGATATAAACTACAGTCATATGAGAAGTAACGCTTCAAATTTTTGGACAATGACTGCTCAAAATAAGAGGAAGAAAAGGATCGTCTAATTGCTGTGGAGGCTTTCAGCCGTCTATGGAAAAACATATTGAACCCTCCACAATGTAATCTGGATCAAAGCACTTGGGCAAAACTAGCAAAACTTCTGAAAGACTATGAGCGCTGCAGAAAGAAACAAAACTTTGATACATTGAATGAACTGTATGACGTGACCAAGGTGAAAGGCGAATGTTAGTGCAAAAAGGATGAGAACCTCTACAAACCTCTGAGCAAATTCTGAGAGAAAGGGACAGGCTGCGTTTTATTTCACTGGCAACCTGCTAGTGTCAAGTCCATTTCACACCCATTACAAGCAAAAAAACGCCAGTGACTAACTAGGTATGAGGCATAACTGTGCTTACCACAATTATCCTGATAGTTCAGCGCCCCCTGATTGTTCCGAAAGTAGCAAGACTCATGCCGACACCAGCAAATACAGTTCCTTGGAATGATGAAAGCAGCATCAACAATCCACTGGAGCATAACCCAACATGCATTGCAAGACGCCTTGTTACTAGCTCAAAACTGTCATCCCATGTGGCCGCAAAAGTGTGTCGCCACCTTTCTGGTGAGGGCATTCGAAATCCCAACCCCATGTCAGTCAGCAATCCACAAGACTTTCTTACAAGAGCTTCTCAGGTGAAGAAGCACTTGGTGAGCAAACTTCATCTGGAGAAGTGGAGTATACACTTTGACGTAAGCCCATTGAGGGCTTTGAATATCAGGCAGTGGCTTCCTCTCATAAAATGAAGCCAAAAAGAAATATAAGCTGACTGAAGCTCAAATTGAGATTAAGTATGGGGTAGCTCAAACAATCACCGAAGGACTATTCTATGTGATGTGCTTGCTAGTATGGAGTTATTCTATATTCCTGTAAGAATCAATTTTGATGATGTTGTTTTTGCGTGTTGATCTATGACAACAAGCGTGCACTACCTGCAAGAAAGACATGGAAGTTTTGGGCACGCAACTGTTCAAGAAAAGGTTATCCAACCCAAGTTCATCAGTTGCAGCCACCAAAGTGCTGGATCGGTTTCTTCGCGTTGTCACTGGACGATGAGCTCCATGGATAACTAAATCACAAAACATCGAGTACTTTTTTGTGCAGGATTTGATGAGCAATTGTAATAAATTAAAAGCAGACTTCGGCAATGGTAAAAGTGAGGTTAATATGAAAGCGCTGGAGGAGATACGACATGAGTTTCTCTACCACCTAAAATCGTGTCTTCCGTCACTACACTGAGTGAAATGAGAATCCCCTTCCTGAAGTTTCAACAGTCCCCAAAACATCAGCAAATCCCACGCTGGAACTTCGTGCCATTCTAAAGCCGCCTTTCTATGTGACGTTATATTACTGATTGCCATGATAACACCCGAGAAGTCAGCTGGCGTACAATGCTCAGTTCGTTCATTTTCTACTCATAGGGCAGGACCCATTGCTTCAGCAGTCAA
>JABUQX010057128.1:0-5000 GCA_015478945.1 Trachelipus rathkii | reverse complement strand
CTAACCTAACCTAACTAACAACCTAAAATAACCTAACCCTAACCCTAACCTAACTAACCTAACCTAACAGCCTAAAATAACCCTAACCTAACCTAACCTAACCTAACCTAATTTAGTCAACACAAGGAAATCCTAACCTTGCCTAACTTATAACCTTACCTAAAGTCATAAGAATCTAGCATAACCTAACATAATTTAAAAGTAACAGTTCAAAATAATCTAGCATAACCTTACATATTTTACATAAACTAACGTTACAATAAAAATAATCTAACCTAGCAGTAACAAAAAAAAGTAACCTAATCCTCTCTCTCTCTCTCTCTCTCTCTCTCTCTCTCTCCTCTCTCTCTCTCTCTCCTCTCTCTCTCCTCTCTACTCTCTTTCTCTCTTTCTCTTTCTCCTCTTTCTCTTTCATATATATATATATCTATGCTCATCATGACTCATATATATATATATATATAATTATTAATTTTCTGAAACAAAAAAAAGTAAATTAATAAAAAATTTTCGTGCTTCAACTATATAAATGAAAAATTAATTTAAAGGATTTTGTTATTTTTATGAATACATATTTGATATCATAATTAATTCGATTTTCAATATATCGTATCACATTCCAAACTTTACCTAAGACCCATATATATATATATATACGTATATATATATATATATATATATATATATATATATATATATATATATATATATATATATATATATATATATATATATATATATATATATATATATATAACAATATTATTGTAGATGATATTTTGTGTGTTATTGTTGAGCTTAAATTTTCAATGATACTTCTTTTGTCATTATTATTTATTTGTTTCGTATTAAATAAAGAAAAGAAATTAAATTTCTTCGTATTTCCTCATTTATCGATATTTTTTGTTTTCACAAATTAAAATGATATATCGAACGCATTCCAAACTCTACCTAAGATCCATATATATATATATATATATATATATATATATATATATATATATATAATTTGTGTCTTCTATATATATATATATATATACTCTCTCCTCACCTATATATATATATATATATATATATATATATATATATATATATATATGTACAGTCAAAAGCATATGTTGATGGACATATATATATACATACAGTTCAATGTAATCGCCATTTTTAATTTAGTCATTAGATTTTTACCCAATCAGAGGATACGAAAGCCACTCCCCTTTCACACAGGTTCAATAACATTATAGTGAAATAAACTTTCTATATTTGAAAACGTAATATTTTTAGGTTTGACGTCATATTGAAATATACGAACTTTAAGAACTTCTTGGACAATATGATTAATGTAAGAATGTTTCAGGTAATATAGGTTAAAAATATGTTTTATAAAAGGTATGAAACAGTTTTAATATATTAAATGCAACGTTGAATATATATATATATATATACCCTCTCTCTCTCTCTTCTCTCTCTTTCTCTCTCTCCTCTCTCCTCTCTCTCATATATATATATATAAATGCAACGTTGTGTATATATATATATATATTAAGTTTTGATTGAGAAATTTTGGCAATATTTACTACTCGAATAATAAAATTCAAATATTATTGGTTGCCCCAAGTTGTTGTTATAACTAATTCTCTTTTGAGTAGCAAATCTCTCTCACGCAAGCTTTTTCCAGGTCGCTCGTTTGTTCGCTCTGTAATCTATAAAAACCGTTATAAGCAATCTGGTAGTTAAACACTTCATAGGAGGGACCTTGTCTTCCTTGGGACGTGTTTACGTTATTCCAGTTCAAAGATCTGGTGAAACTTTTTAATTTAAGAAAGTTGAATCATTCATCTTTTAGGTATCCATACAATTTAACACGTGACAACTTTAATTTACATCTTGACATTTTAACATTAACATGTATGCATGATACTGATGCGGTATTTTATTATTTTATTAACATCGTTGAAAAGTAAATACTTTACATCAAAACCAAACTCCTTACGAATATTAGTCTTAGCGGCAAATATTAAGATTGTGATCAGTAAATTTTTTTTGCGTTAGAGTCGCTTGGGTCGAATCATGGAATCAGTACGTGCGCAGTCTCTCTCTCTCTCTCTCTCTCTCTCTCTCTCTCTCTCTCTCTCTCTCTATATATATATATATATATATATATATATATATATATATATATATATATATATATTTTTTTAAGATATATATATATATATATATATATATATATATATTGCTGTCTGTCGTTGGAGTGGGGAGTGTTAAAAAGAGGAGAGGGGAAATGGAAAAAAAAAAAAAGAGAAGATCTAGGATAAAGAGTAAAGAAGACGGATGAAAACTTCAACAGGACTATTAAAGAGAGTTCTAGAAGGTGTTTTGTTTTGTCAGATTGTCAGAGTAAAGAAAATGTGGTGCATTTGTTGAGGCCAGATTGTTGTTTGGAATCAGCTAACAAAATTTATTAAAATCTTACTTAAAATATTTAAAATTTTATTCGATAAAAAAATTTAAATTAAAATCAGATTATAAAATAATTGAAATTATTTATTTAACGAACTCAAGAGGAGGAGCAACAAAATTTTTAATTCAGTTCTTTTGGAAATTTTAATGATATTAAATAGACAAATAAAGCGGTATCCTAAATAATTTATTTGAGGAGCGGCAAAACATCGTATCAATTCTTTTTGACATAAATGAATAAAAATATAATTTTATACTTGTAAATAAAGCTGCTATGAATAATTTCTGGTCTAAAAGTGGAGGTTTCAACGCAGTTGATCAATATGAAGATTATCTTCGCATGGCTCTTGAAGCTGGGAACCTTCTTCTGCCATTTTACTCTTCCCGTGAACGGTCGTAGGAGTAGTAAAAATACATCTGCGATTGACACCACCCTGCATTCCATGCGGGACACGGTGTTTAGAATGATAATAATATATATATATATATATATATATATATATATATATATATATATATATATATATATATATATATATATATATATATATATAAATATATTTATATATATATATGTATGTCTCTGTTATAAATAGAGGCCTTGGCATATTTTTATTAAAAAGTTTTTACAAGTCTTCATAAGATGTTAAATTTCGTAAGCTTTCGGTCCTTAATTTTCTGGACCCTCCTCAGACGATTTTATTTGAAGACTAAATAAAATTATTAAAATTTTGTAAGATTATGTAAAACAGTTGAAATATGAAAAGTAATTTAAATTTACATGCTCATAAATGCTTTTATATTTTTTTTTTTTTTGAAAAAAGAGATTATTAATTATGAAGGTAGAGGAGAAATGTAACTCTAAGTCACTATGCGCCTGGGGGCCTTCTAATTTCAACCTACAAAAGAGGAGAATATACGTTCAATACCACACTAAACAACATTCTTACCACCACATCATTTTTCAAAAATATAAAAGCAAATTTTCACCAATCATAACCCTTGTCTGTTTGGCATTCTTTTCCTCCTGCTGCTATATATATATATATATATATATATATATATATATATATATATATATACTTTCTTCTTTCTACTATATATATATATATATTAGTGATGCAGGTAACATCCATTGATGCGTCACATCCGCCGGGCATCCGCACATTTTAAAGATCACATCCATCCATCCGCGCTTTGCCCTGCGGATGTTGCGCCTGTTTATTGTTGAGATTTGATAAAAGAATTTTATAATAAAATACTTAAGATGAATCTGAACGCAAACGTTAAATGAGAGACATTCGACTCAACTGTGCAATGATGACTCATGATCTCGCAGCATAGTTCATAATAATTTGATTCAACAGAGTCTCATGAGATTAGGAATGCCAAAAACAGCCTCTACAGCTTCTGTCTCCTATATAATACCATTAATCTCAACATTAAGGAAGCATTTTATCATCTTCAAATGAAAATGATGACAGTTTAAAAGATTGAAGATATGTAATTAAACGAGCAAGAAAAAAAGTTTTTTGTCTTTTTTTGTGGAAATTAATGACAGCTAGCACTGTTGTAACTTACCTAAATCTACGTTCTTTGTAACACAATATTAAAACAAGTTAAATCGTCACTTTGTGTTGCAGTTGAAAAAACTTCAATCCGACTAGTCTATTAATTCCAACCATTGGAAAGAAAAAAAAAAGAAATCCTGAGACAACACCTTCTACAATTAATCAATAACAGATTCACTGGTATAATTTCTACAGTCCAGTAGTGATAAGAACACGCATTACCAAAAGATGTACTGCAAATGATTGAAAACTATCACCAAGAAAACGACTAGATACAATTGATGCCTTTTAGTTGGTGGAAAGTTAAAGCAAAATGTTTACCACGCTTGAGTAAACTTACGCAAGAATACTGGCCTGTTCCCCAACTTAGTGTTCAAGTGAGAGAGAGCATTTCAGCAATGCTGGGCTAATGTATAATAAAAGAGAAACAGACTCTCAGCAGAAAAAGGCAGAAGTGATGTTTCTCCAAGCACAACCTCCCTATATTTGAATTTCAATACTAGTGCAAAAGAATTATAATCCATTGCAAAATCTCTTTCATTAAGGTCGGAGGTTGGGATGTAAAATTCCTTCAATTAAGTGTCCCATCCCACAACCACAACCTTTAAAATATAATATAAATTGTACTTCACTTTCCATGTATATATATATATATATATATATATATACTATATATATATATATATATATATATATATATATATATATATATATATATATATATATATATATATATATATATATATATATATATATATATATATATAAGTAATATATATAGGCTATAATTAATATATCGTTATTTTAATAATTTTAAGGTAAAAATACATTAAATTTTGGGTAACCTAACCTAACCTAACCTAGCAAACCTAACCTAACCTAACCTAACTAACCTAACCAAACTTAACCTAAATTAACCTAACTTAATATTAGAGTCAACATCTTATAAATGTCCTTATATATGCA
>JABUQX010057127.1:0-47500 GCA_015478945.1 Trachelipus rathkii | reverse complement strand
AGCTTATGATTATAAAATAAAGACATAACGATTAAGTAAGATATTATTTTTTCGAATGATCTGGATAATTCTTTTTCATTTAAAACCTGAAATGAAATAGGACTACAATAATTAATAGTGAATAAATTTTAATCATATAAAATTATATATAAACGAAATACAAAGATAAAAATTTTATTTAAAAAATCTAATTTACATAATAGCGGACTCTGGCGTACTGAACAATAGGTAACTTTAGTTACAGAAATACGAGAAAAAAAAAAATCAAATTACATGATAAAAACGACCGTACTTGCTGGGCTTTCGCCATATTCCATTCAATTGAATTAAAAGGGGTGAAAAAGAAACTGCTGATCAAGTTAACCATTTGAGAGTACTTGTTTCTACTTATTTTTTTTTTTTTAAAGATCATGATACAAATATCACAGTATTGGTAGATCGCCTATTTAAAAATTTTAACTTTTAATTTGCAATTACAATTTACACGAAAATTATTTAGATGAGTATGTAAGTCATTCTTCCAGCAGGTGGCATGGTTACCGACCACTAATGTATACTACTATAATTAAATTTCAGGAACTAAATTTCCTCTATCACAACTCTATACATTAGCCTACAACTACTGTTTTTTGTAAGAAAGTAAAGCTGCAATCTGGGGGAAAACTTACTATTCCAAATCCCAAAACAATCGTATGATTTAAAAACCACTGTAAATATTTTTATTATTATTATTATTTATTTGTGTTGAAAGGGGAAAAAATAAAAAATCTAAAATATTTGAACTGCAGTAGGCTTTCATTACATACCTTTCTCATTTCATTTGGAAGCTTGAGATGATATAACAATTTTAAATATTCCAGCCCCATGCACGTCTCAAAATATAAAAACGTTATCCTCCAACAGGTAAAATGATGTAATGAAAAAATTAAACATTCATAAAGAAAAAATATTTTTTCAGTCATCTATGTGGATCTATATGCGCCTGTATCGACTCCGCACCGGGCGCGCTTGCGGGCGCTCTCGCGTTGGGACTTAACGTGATCTACTATAAATCTAGTGAATTAATTATTATCTATTCTAGTGAAATTTTCAGCTATAGCCATGGTGTCTGTAATTAGGCAAAGCACCTAATAGATCCAGTATTGGTATTTTATAGTGAAATGAATATCCATTCAGACGCTCAGTCTTGTTCCAGTGCACATAGGATCAACAGCTTGATAAATCGCTAGATACTACAATATCTCGAAATTTTAAAACCTAGCCAAACGAATATTTTCCAACTCAATAATTATTCCTCAATGTAAGTATTTATTATAAATATGATATACACCTAGAGAAAATAGAACACTTTTAATATAGATCAGAAAACTTGTGCACCTCTTAACAGCCAAACCGACTATGATTTTAAAATGAGTTTGGAGTCTAAAAGATAATAAAACACACGTGATCTAATAAAAAGTTTAAAAACTAAGTAAACTCTACTTTGCAGTAAATAAATTTATATAAAAACTATGATTATAGTTTTTTTATTACATACCTTAAAGCCAAAAAAACGATAAAATAATTCTCGGCCAATCACATTCGCGGTCATATAGAGATAAGGTTTACTCCGTCCACTCACAAGAAAGGAAAGCATTTCCTTCTTACCTGCTTAAAGGATCTTACCGATCCAACATGTTTCAGTTTGAAATATATTTATAAAAATAATAATAACATTGATTATCGATTCTTGTCTATGCTGGAATAACCTTTTGACCTGGTATTAGGCTTAAAACAGCCCGGGGTACAAAAAGGCGTATCCTAAATTAGGCCTAAAGTAGTTATTTCAACACATTTTACAGAAAGAGATCAGTCTCGTATCTGTAAGGGGTGTATGTTGTTGTGTTTTTTCGGTAGGGAATTGTCAAGTAACATGATTAATAAAATAATAATTATAATAAAAATATATAATACTCATAAAAAATATATAATAATAATAATAAAATAATAATAATAATAATAAATATAATAATAATAATAAATAAAGCAAATCCAAATTATTTAAAAAAAATTTTGAAAATATTTTTAGTTAACATTGAAATGAATAATATAGTAATAACGTAAATGAATAATTATTATTTTAAAAAAAAAACAAGAATGAATTTAACAAAACTGCATGAAATGTCAGGAAAGACGAACTTATTTGCATGTTTATACTAATACAGGGCAAAGATGAGTGTAAAGCAGTAATTCAATTTAGAAGAAAACTTACCTTCAATTAGGTACGGGTTGTTAGGGTCTTAGATTACTGATTCAAAGATGAAAAGCTTAATAGTACGTTAAATAATGTTTTAATATAAATGTCATTAAAAATTTTAGTAAAAAATTATTTTTAAAACTTGAACTTATAAAAATTATAAACAAAACCAGAATAAACAGTTAAATTAATAATAATAAAGTTCGTTGATAAAATAAAATCCATGATTTATTATAATTTTCAATAAGAAACTTTTGAAATGAATTGTCAGCTTTAAAGAAGCTACTATAAACGTACGTGTTTCACCCACATTAGCAAGTTTTTAATAAATGTATGTTATTTTCACACAGCGACAAGCAAGAATCAAATGGATATGTTTAAACAGGTGTTATTACTTTAATGAACCTTGCGTGTGTGTTTTTTGTGTGAGTGTGTTGTTGTGTGTGTGGTTGTGGTGTGTGTGTGTGTGTGTGTTAAATAATAATAGTCACGAAGTAAAATGGGTAGGAGTTATAATAATAATAATAATAATAATTAATAAATCACAAGAAGAGTATTTTATAATTTGTTTAATTACTATTAGTAAAACATAATAATAATGATAATAAAATAATAATAATAATAATAATAATAATATAATAATAATAATACATAAATAATAATAATTAAAATAATTAATAATAATAGATAAATTATAATAATAATAATAATTAAAATAATAATAATAAATAATAATAATAATAATAATAATAATAATAATTAGATAATATAATATAATAATAATAATAATAATAATTAAAACCAAACTCCGAATTATTAAAAAAACTTTCAAATAATTTTAGTTAACAGAGGAAAGTGAAATAATTATAAATTAAATGATAATTAAAATCACATGAAACTTATTTATTAAATAGTTAATATATATTTAAAACATTGATATTCACCCCTTAAGCAGTAAACAGTAAAACAAAAACCTACTAATCCCTATGTGCTTAGCCAATTGCGCTATTGATTTAGTTTTACTATTTTAAGGCTTTAAGTTATATGTTTTTAATAAAATTTTCGTACTAAATTTAGAAAATAAAACCTTTGGCAAAATAGACACATCTGTGCTTTCTTCTTTTATTGCAATTTAAAATTATAAGTAAAAAACAAAAGAAAACATCAATGTTAATAAAATATGAAGGTTTAAGTAGAATTAAAAATGATGTAAAGAGGTAAAGCAGTTGTAAAACAAAGACCTACTATTCCCTCTCTTGCTAGTGATTTACGCTATGGATTTACTTTTTACTTTTCATATTTTAAATTAAATTCATTATAATATAACTTTACAATATATATATTATTAAACATCTATGGTTCTAGTCTTGTACTTATTTACAATAATAAAATAATATTAAATAAAAATAAACTCATAATAATATTTAAAAATATAAAAAGAAAATAAAATGCACACTATAATATAAGTAATAATAAATAATGAATAAAATAAATGATTATCAGATAATAATAAATTATAAACATATAATTATTATATATAACATTAATAAAATGAGTAATAACTCACAATATATATAATATAATATATATTCTCACATACTGGTGTATAAGCACTCACATACAACTCAACCATGGAATTATCAACCTGAACATCAGAACTGCCCGCCTAAACACACACCACATATGAAGGTTGAAGAAAAATAATGCTTTTATTGTATGCTTAAAATGAAAGCTTCAACAACATGCGTTATTTTTTAATATGTTGGTGTTGCTAGGTAATATAAATTAACGCCTAACCCTTTTGGAGTATATAATCTACCCAAGTTTAAACTCCTAAGCATTTTGAGGTGTATAGTTTACACAAGTTTAAACGGCAAAGCATTTTGTAGTGCATAAACTACACAAGTTTAAACGCCTAAGCATTTTGGAGTGCATAGACTACACAAGTTTAAACGCCTAAGCATTTTTGAGTGTATAGACTACACAAGTTTAAACGCCTAAGCATTTTAGAGTGTATAGACTATACAGGTTTAAATGCCTAAGCACTTTTGAGTGTAAAGATTACATAGGTTTAAACCCCTAAGCATTTTAGAGTGTATAAGCTACACAATTTTAAACGCCTAAGCATTTTGGAGTGTATAGACTAAACAGGTTTAAACCCCTAAGCACTTTGGAGGGTTAAGACTACACAGATTTAAACGCCTAAGCATTTTGGAGTATATAGACTACACAGGTTTAAACGCCTAAGCACTTTGGAGTATAAAGACCACACAGGTTTAAACGCCTAACCATTTTGGAGTGTATAGGCTACACAAGTTTAAAATCCTAAGAATTTTGGAGCGTATAGACTACACAGGTTTAAATGCCTAAGCACTTTGGAGTGTAAAGACTACACAAGTTTAAACGCATAAGCATTTTGGAGTGTATATGTTACAAAAATTTGTTATGTATCAAATTTTCAGTAAGATTCATTTGTAGTTCAACACTCATAACTCCCCCATTCTATTTTCGTAGAGGTACTTATATATAAGTTCCTCTATGGGGGTACTTATATACAACTGGTGGTGAGATGTTTCCGATTCGCAACCGGTTTTGTGAGCTGGAACCGTTTTTGTAACCGTTTCTGTGAACCTGAGATCAATGTTTTTTTTCAGGAAATTCAACCGGATACTTATACAGTTCCTTTTGACCACACACACATACTATGATTCAAACCAGGCAAAGCGACGTCACAGCTAACCCTTCATTGACACAAACATAACAGAAATCGCTTATCGAGTCTATTCAAAAAGCACAACATCTTATCTCACGGCTGGAGTGTGCGAGTGAACAGAGAAAAAAATTTTATCTACACTAAGATTTTATTATTTTCACCAAACTAAAATAAAATGGAAGTAATTAAGTGAGACTAATCACACGCAAATAAACAAACATATAATTTTGATAATTCAAAAACATCGTCTCTCATATATGCTATCAAAATAAGTTTAAGTTAATCAATATACAATTTACTTCAATTTACGATAGCACACATTTCTACACACTGTAGAGTACAATAACTGGGACACACATAAGTTTGGATCCCTCTCTCACACGGTAAAATCTCTGCCTATTTGCCATAAAGAGAAGTTCCCATTCTACTTAGTAAAAGGGTTATAGGACCCGATTATTGGTGTGAATCTTTTATTAAAAGAAGTACTATCACACAATTTATAAAATTGATAGTAATTTAATACATCAACATTTAACACTATCATAATAAACACGAATTTCATTACCAAAACACACTTTTATCACATTGCACACGTCATAAATTATAAATAGAACACACCATTACATTTCAACACTAAGGATTAACGAACGTGTTATATTCATTGCAAGTTTTTTAATATATGACTTAAAAATATAAAAATGTTATCTATCATAACTATATGCGTATTTTAGAGTCTTATTAGAAAGCATTATCTGATGGAATAGCTCAAACGTGTGAGAGATAACATCACTTATAATATTTATACGGTATGAACATAATTTTAATTCAGGCTTATAAATCTTCACGTTGTATATCGATCTAAATTCAGCATCAGGAAACTATCATATATTATTTCTCTATGGTTTAAATCGAGAGACTCAGTAACCCACTTACGTGTTAAACTCGTGACATAACAACCTCGAGAAGGCAAGAAAGAAATAATATTGAAAAACTAATGGTTGTTCATATGCGTAACTGATAGTTATATCTATTTTAAAGTGTGGACTTGTAGCAACTCTATCGTATTACTGTCCATAAAACGTTGTGATTTCAATTTAATGAATTAAATGAAACTCAAAAATAAAGGCCCCAAAAATAATATAGTTTGCATAAAAACTCAAATAGAGTTCCAAATCTACTTTAATGATTTCTAACCACTCGGCATGCAAACGTTGATATTATTTCAGTATATAATTATTACAAATGAAGTGAAAAATCAATAAAACTTTTTTTTTTGTGACGCTTTACATGGGGAAAAAATATTAAATTAAGTTCTATTTTTATTACAGTACCATACAAATATAAAATATACAAAATTTTATAAAATTTAAAGCTACAGAAAATTTTGGATTTTTAATCATCCCAAATGGCATGAAGTATCTTTTGTTAAATGTGAACCTACTCTTATCCTCAAAGTTTCTATATGTTCTTTATTTAACTTTGAATTTGGCGAAATTTTCCATCCCAGTATCTCTAGATATCATATAAACTCACACGTTTGTCGAAAGTCACTCATTTTTTTTTTCAGAATTTCGCCTGACGAGTTGTGTTCACTTATACTTCATTTCTCTTGCAGTGAAACTTATCAGAATTGGTTCCGAAAGCCTTATAAATTTTAAATGTGTATATGATACGTAAGCTATTGGGACCACCGGGCTATAAATAATCAAGTCATTTTAAATACCAGGTCTAAAACACAGAGGTAAATTATTACCAGTGAACATAGACAATGAAATCGATTTAATTCCAAGTGTTAATTTATATTATTGTTTTTATAAAAACGAATTCTAATAGCTGAATTATGTTGCCGATCTTTATATATAATGAGGTTAAATATCCTTTAAAGCATAGTTAGATTAGGATAATGCTTATTCTCTTTTTACTTATGTTAGTATAGGGGATCCGGATGATATTAACCTTATATATATCTACTTAATATGACCGCTCGGAATGTGTGATTGTGCACGAGAATTTATTTAATATGCTAGTCTAATAACTTCTGCCTATGCAATTTAGTAAAGAATTTATACTGGGGAAAGCTAAACTATAATTATAAATCAATGTTATTTATCAAAATATTATCCATTAAGTACCAAGCTAAAAACACATGGCGGGAATGGGCTGTGAACCTCGGCTTTCACGTTAGGAGTTAAGGCGCTATTTCGAAGTTATTTTGTGAGACTCTCTAGTTTCTTTTAATATCATTTATATCTCTATATACTCTAACTCTCTCGTGCGTGCGTTGTCCTAATTTTGATTATGTTTAATATAAGTTCAGTTTTTCTAATCCGCGAATATGTCACTTTGTGTAGTGTGTTCTTTTTCAGAACATCATATGGTATCTCTTTGTCCAATGTCTATTTCATAGTGAGTCTAGAGGTGAATATTAGATGATGGGTACGCGAGACATCCATTTGAGGATTTCTTCTCTTTCTAAAATTGAATCTTACTTATGATGATCATATTGTTGGGATTTATTTGGTGTTATGTGGTTAAAAATGTTGACCAAATATATCTTATATTATAATACTATGAGTTTGTGCCACGCTCTATTTTTGTATGATAGAAAATTATAATAAGTTATAGTTGCTAGTGTAGTACACGTAATATTTTGTGTATGATGTGTTGAGAAGTTCCTAATGTTTATGAGATATTAACAAGAGAGCGAGTAATGTTGGTTCTCACGATGAACGTTATGACGTAACCTCGCTATCATCGAAGTTCGTAGTGAGACTCTCCTACATTTTATACTGAATAAATGACGCGCGTTTGCAACTACGAGCGTTTGATTATATTAGTCTCTTTGGCTTTGTGTATATTTGTAATTGTGTGTATATATGTATTCTTGCATGTATGTATGTGTTACAAGCAGAATGAGGGTTTTCAAATATTTACTTTCTGAGATTGTCTGTTGCCTAATACAGACATCTAGGTGCGAGCAATCAGCTGAAAAATAATTTTCCTCCTTAATAACTTTAAATAATTCTATTCTATTCCCAAATTTTACAGTTAAAAAATTACTACGTTTTAATGTGCTACCCACCAACGTCTGAATATTAGAGCCTCTCGCGTCAAGAGTGCGCTGTCTCCCTCTGAATAAAAATTGTGAACTTTTCGTTGACACCGAAGATGCGCGAAATATTATGAACCTATGACATCAGTGAGATTCTTATATTATCGTCTCCCTCCCCGTTTCCGTGCGGCGTAAAATATTTTCTTAAAATGATTTTCTAATTTTTTTTTAATATTGTCTGGTTACATTCATTTTGATATTTGAGTATTTAGTGTTAACAAATCTTTTTGAAAGAATCTCATATCTCGCAGTAAAAGGAAACATTTCTCAATTTTTATTTATAGAATAATACTCGACTCCTCCTCTATCAGAAAAGTGTTGCACAGTTTCTTAAAAAACATGATGTTTTGTCGATAATTGTATGACTAGAGCAATTTTGTGTTTTAATTGTGAAAGGAGTGATTTAAACACTAGTTTTCGTTTTATTATAATACGCGTATAATGTTCCCCAATTACTAATTTCTCTTGACAGGGGATAGTTATTAGGAAACCGAAAAATAAAATAGAAAAATAATTCGTAAGT
Organism: Trachelipus rathkii; assembly: GCA_015478945.1. NCBI lineage: Eukaryota > Metazoa > Arthropoda > Malacostraca > Isopoda > Trachelipodidae > Trachelipus > Trachelipus rathkii. The sequence continues at coordinate 38,916 of JABUQX010057127.1, read as the reverse complement.
GACACCTCAGGCCATGTATCTCCAATGAAAAGTTGTAAGTATTTCATTTATGAATTATCATTTAAATAATTACGTTTTAAAATGAATATTTGTAATATAAAAAACAATGAATTTTAATAGTGACTTATCTTCAGAACTTTGTTCTAGCTTACGATTACAAAACTTCTTCTTACATATTCGTGTGTCGATCGAACTAAAATTGTTACAACCTCCCAGTTATTTACATCATCATTTGTCCTATGCTTCCCCGTAACTGGGGGTAGTAAACATAGAAATTATATCGACAAACTCAATATAAGACTGTAACTCAATAATAAGATGTAAATAGAACAATTAGCCATGATAAGTAAAGACTATCTCATCTCACTATATATAAACCATTGTGATTTAATGAATGTGAGCTTTACGCACATGGTTATTTTATTAACTTGATAACAAACTTCACTTAAATTTTTAACACAATAACATTTAATAATTATTAAATTATTATATTATAATATTATAAGATTATTATTATTATCATTTTTTATATAATTACTCATTAATTTATTATAAATTATATGATATTATAATTATTATATTTATATCGTACTAATTAAATTTATATTAATTTTAATATTTAAATTGTAAAAATCTAAAGGAAAAAATTATTACCAGTTAATATAGAATATTTAATATAAGTTATATTATTATAATTATATTATTATTTAAATATTTAATTATTATTAATATATATAATATTATATATATATTAGTATTATTATGATATTATATTAATATTTAATAATTATTATTAAAATTTTAATTATATTCTTGAAATGTATATATGTAACTATATATTAATAGAATTAAGGAAAAGAAATAATATAATAATATAACATTATTAAGAATTAATTAAATTATTATAAATAATAAATCACTATCATAAAAATACATACGCGCCAGCGTGCATGTCTTCATGTTACTACTCATCCAGTATATAAATCTAACATTAATACTCCTAATAATATATAATCTCCAATATTGTAATAGCTTATAAGGCGACAAAAAAATTACGATAACATTATATACTCAAGAAAAATATAAACAACCTCGAAAAGAATATATAAACACAAACTACATATATGTGTAGGTCTCTCTCAAAGAGAATTCTGAAATAAATGTATAATAATATGATACATACTGTATTGGTACGTTTAATCAATGTGATATATTAAAACTAATCCTCTATATTAGTGATGTGAGTATTAGTTGTCTCATTAAACCCACTTTTTGAAAATACATACTGACTCTCACATATTAATGCGACTAACGCATATTAATATATCAATATATAATAGTTACACCTCAGAACGCGTAGATACATGCGTTAATATAAGGTCGCACCTTTGCGCGCTATAGTAACGGCTCATTTATTTGAGCTTAATGAGGCTTCTAACTAGTTATTAATTCATACTATATTAAAATTTCTAGTACGTGAAATTAAAGTTAATATTATATATTATTATGATTAAAATCTGAAGCTTATTTAGCTCATTGATGTCTTCAATTATAGAACTCTATAGAGCGCATTTCTCTTTCCTCAGATTAATTAGGCACTCCCAATACTTATCGGATATTAATCGATATAATATTCAATATAAAAAACTTAATCCAGTACTCTCCGCACCCGCTCAGTGGAGTTCTTTTATTGTTACACTATGTAATAAATTTAGTGTATTTCAGTTAATGCATTATCGAGAGAGAGTGTGAAGCTTCATTGCTATTCAGGCTTATTGATCCTTTATCTGATAATATCCGATTTATTATTATTAATATTTATACTCAAATAAAGCAAATTATTCTACTGATATTAAAGAATTACTTACAAGTTAAAATGTAATATATATTTATAATGAACCTATTACCATGACTTCACAAATTACGAGCTTAGGGAAAACATAATAGAAATAGACTAAAATTCTAAATAACATTATATACTCAAAAACATGGGAATTATACTTGAAACAGTCTCTACAGTGTTAATAATCAATTCAAAGCCAATAACATATCTTTTGTATAAAAATTGAACCTATTCATTGATAAATTGATTTGCCTTAAATTAAATTAAGTTATTAAATTGTTTGTGAAAATTTACGGACTCCTAACGCTGTTAAATCTAACAACTCAGCAAGTTTAAAAGAAAACCTCAACACTAAGTTTACCATAAAATCTTTAACAAAGGTAACAAGATTTTATACAGAAGAGGAAATACTTTGAGGAATAAAGTCCTAAATACTAGTTGTTATATTGTGTATATTAAACTATATCGCATAATAAAACATTGTTAATACAAGATTAACTATACAATTATATATTTAATCTAAACATTTTTTTTTCTCACGACGTAACCTCTCTCTCTGAATCAAATCAATAACGGCTCTCTCTAAAGGTTACAAATATAATAAGAATTATCTCTTACATAACTGAAATAAAAAATAAATGTGTCCCAAACTGCGACTTAAGAATTAATATGAGATATTAAAAGAACAATTTTTCATCAACTGTTACTTTAATAAATCAATGACTTCCAAATTATGTGCTTTCTATAGATACTACTTGATTAACTTGTGTCTATTTGTTCATATGTTGGTCAAATTTAAACCGTAATAAATAATATTATATAAAAAATAATAATAAACATAACTCTAATGATAATAAATATATTCGTATGCCACCACTTGTTGAAATACACTTTATATAATTAACTGGAATAGCGCACTTTAAAAAACATGAGCCCGGTGAGATTTGTAAAAAATGAGTACGTATTTCCTTAAAAAATTTTAATCTGTGAAATTTGCTCCGAATAGATAACTACATTTATTATACAGAAAGAGATCTCAGTCTTCGTAATCTGTTAAGGTAGTAGTGACGTGGTTGTTAGGTTTTAATTCGTGTATTTGATTGTCAATTAGTACATAACAAATAAAAATAATTAAATAATATAAAAATAATAATAATAATAATAATAATAATTAAATAAATATCATTTGCAATAATAATAAATAGGATAAATAAATAGAAATAAAATGAAATAATAATAATAAGAAATATATTTTAATAGATAATAAATAAATAATAACTAACATTTAAATTGTAATATATTAAAAAATAAAAAGCGAATGACCGTATATATTGATTTTATAAAAATCTTTGAATTATTTAGTAAACTAATTGAATGTGAATAATTAATAAATGTAAGTGAAGAATAATTATTAAAGTAATTTAAATAAAAATACCTAATAGAGATATTTTAATTGAACACTATTTGCTATATTATATTTATACTTAAATAATATCATAAGCCTAAAGTGAATATTAAAGAGTAAAGCAGTAATTCAATTGGAACTCAAAACGTTTAGTTAATATGGCTTGTAGTGTAAGGATAAATGATAGTTGCCTATTTATCTCAATTTGTCCAGTACTGATTTATTACTGATTTATGCTTGTAGGGTTTAACTGAGTGAGTGAAAAAATATAACCTGTTTATTTAAAATTAATTAAATTTAGATCATAAAGAAAATTATATTTATTAAGTAAGGTATAAACTGAATATTCTTCATTCTGTGTGAACTTTATTATAAATAAATATTTATATTACTCACATAATAAGTTTATAATAAACTTACATATTGAATATTAAATTAATAATAATTAATAAATTTCTTTTGGTATCTCACTCTCATAAATCTCTACATCGTAAACAAACTCCATGATGTGCTTTCAGCTCTCTAGAGTCGATATCTAGTTGTATTCTTCTTGACAGATACAGGACTTCCGTATATAATCAAACATCACTAATTTCCATTAGTGAGAGTAGCATCTAGAAGATAGAGTAATATCTTACACTCAGTCGCACACACATTATGGGATCGTCGGACGCGTTTCACACTAATATTAAACAACCTACTCATGATAAGAATGTTAATAGAAATTATAGTTGAGGGTGTTCGACCTCACCTCATTAAATAAAGATAAGCAATATTCTTATTCCATTAGGCACTCGGTCTAAAAACTCGTTCTCCACCAGTAGGTCTCTTATCCAAAGTAATGATTATTAGCATTAGCATAGGCTATAGAGGTGAGTTCCAAACGCTGGTTCGCTAGAAACTGTAATAAGAGGGGCAGTAGACAGAAGATGTGACCTGTCTGATCTAGGGCCCGTGGTGGTCGCGCGGGAGTGATCGAGTGCGGAGGAAGATAAGTTATCTGCATAATCCCTGACTGCGCCGTAATATCAATCCATTATCGCAGCTATAAAAAATTAAGTTCACTCAAGTAAATGAGAAAAAGAAATAGGGAAATTAATTAATAATGAATTCCAAAAAAATATATTATTTCAGTTATTCTATAAATTAAAAATATAGAAAGAATTATATTGAACTAAAATTTTATCAATAGATCTATCAAACACAAAATATCAATTAATAAGAATGAAAACAAAAGCAAAGGATTTAATCTGAGAGTGATAAAAATTATAAAATTATGGGAGTCGAGCATGTTCTCAGCAATATTCCAGATTTATATTATTGATTCATACACTGCTATATAAAGATTAATAATTAATTAATTAAAATATAATTTTTAAAAATATAATATAGCATACATAAATCATAAAATTTTTAACTAGCTTAGCGCTTAAATAGATTTTAATATGATGTAGAAAGCTTTCTAAAATTCAAATAAGAATAATAATTTAATAAAATATATTATGGCAAAGAATTATGAAAAATTCACAAGCAAAATATTTTGCAAAAAATAATTTCTTATACATAATAATAATTATTTAAATTATACTCAATATAACATAAAACAAAGACCTCACGAGAAAAGGTATATTGAGAATGAGCTATGAGAGCTCCAATTTATAAGTTCCGGAAAATATTTTGATAAGAAAAAAATAGAAAAAAAAAGAAGAATAATAATAAAGAAGAAATAAAAAAATTAAAAATAAAAAAAAGACACAAATCCTAATATAGTAATTTCTTTTATTATATTTAGTATATCTAATAAAGATATACCACAATGAGTATTATAAATACCGAGACTAACTATGGACAATAAAAGTCCACGAGGTCACATCACACGCGCCTTCCGGGAAAAGTGACGGGGTATAAGGAACTATATTACACTCCGTGCGGATGGTCTCCTCAGAACCATCTTTAGTAAATATATGAGGTCGTCGCAGGGGGTATCCATCCCACGCCACCTCCACTAAACGGAGGGTAATGGCATACTAAACGTCCCCACTCCCTCGTGCTCTCCTCTTGCTCTGCATATCGCGCCACACTCCTTGCTACAATTGCCGTGCTAAATTAACTCTTGTACATAATGAATATTTTACTGCTTAAGGTCTAATGTAAAGTATAAGATTCGTGAGTTTTTAAAATAAAATTTTTCGTAAATTTTATATATAGTGAATAAAATTAAATATAGTTATATATAAGAGAGATTTGACAGATTTACTAAAATCTGAATTTCCCACTAAAATTTCATTTTAATTCTTCATATTTAGTGTAATATCTGTATTTATCTCTCAAAGAATTATTATATTAAATAACATGTACCTAAAATAATTATCAAAAAATAATGTATATTAAAATCAATATGAGACGAGTTCCAAATAAAATATTATATCTAATTCAACACTTGAGTTTTATTACACTAAAAAGCCTATGGTGTATTAGAACGAGAAATATATTTTATATCTCTCTTTTTATTATATATATTTCTCTCTTATGTTTTTAAATGTCTATTATTATTATGTCATAACAGTGTTGCACACGAGCCAAACACTAAACCTTACTGACACTACCCACATCCATCGAATCTATTGAATTAAGATTCAAAAGTAAACGACTGAGGCTTGCTATATTTCTTGCATCATTTACGAGAACTTTAATATTATTTTTGCTGTTAAATGATTAAGAAGTATTACTATGTTATTTTTAAACAATACAAATATATTATTTTCGTGTGAAATATCTATATTAATAAATTTGCATGCACAAGCTAACAATATCTAGACAAGATATTAATTTGCTTTCAAATAAATACGAACTGAGTCTCATTAGTCAAGCAATTCATGCTCTCCTTATGAAATAAAGCAAAAATTATAATGATTGCTAATTTATATGTAAGCTCATTTAAGAATGTAGTGTGTAAATTTGACGAAACTGTAAAAATTATTTAAATGTATAAAAATGTTTTAAAATTGAAAATGTAAAAATTTAAGAAAATATGGAATAATAGTTATGTTATTTCTAAATATGATTATAATGTAAATAATAAAAAGGTATATATATATATTAATTATATATATAGTATATATATAACAATAATTATTATATAATATATATCATATATATATATATATATATATTATATTATATTATATAATATATATTATATATATATATAATATAGATATATATATATAATATATATATAATATTATAATATAATATATTAATATATATAAAAGATATTATATAAATATATATATATATATTATTAAATATATAATAATATAATATAGATATATAATGATATAGTATTATATATATAAATTATATTATATTATTATAATAATATAAGTTATATATATATATTAATATAAATATATATATATATATATAAATATATATTATTAATATATATAAATTTAATATATTAATTATAAATGATAATATTAAAAAGTAATCTATATATCAACATTTAATATAATATTTATAATTGATAATAATATATATAATAGTAAAAAAAATAAATAAAAAATAACGATTAAAATATTTAATTAATTATATAACATATAATATAAAATCATATCACACTGAGAGTTATAAGAGAACATAAAAAAAATTTAACACTACCAAAAATATAAATTCGAATAGTATTTAATAACTACAAATAAAAAATAAAACATCCACCAAGAAAAAAGTGAAAACAGATAGTAGGCAAGGTTACAGTAAATGATTTTAAATTAATATATTATAAACGTTTCTTATTTTTAATTTGTAATATAAGAATAAAAAAAATCTGCAAAATTTTAGAAAAAAATAAAAATGAATTAATATTAATATCATAATTTAATTAATTACATAATTTTAATAATTTATTTGTTTCTTATATTATAATTTATTTTGTGTGACATCTGAAATATAGATTGGTTGTAAATTATTAAAAAATTGACGTTTTATATGGTTATGACATAATTAGATGGTATTTATGGCCACTCACTCATGACCTTAATTATAACTCATATGTATATTTATATATATTTAATTTATTTTCAATCTTATTACTTTTAAGTTAATATTGATACAGCTTATATTAATTATATAATATGAGTATTATATTATTGTATTTCAAGATAGTGATTATTATTATTATTGATTATTATTATTAATTAATTAATATTATTTAATATAATTAATGAATATAAGTTAAATATAAATAATATATAATCACGTCTTCGATATTATACCGATGAAGATAAAATGGGAAGATGATAGAGGAAGAAGAAAAATAAAAGTGAAAATAAATAAAATAAATAGCCACTAAAAGAAAATAAATATAAAATGAAATATATAATAATAATAAAAACTAAAACTAATACTATTAAAATAGATGTATATAAATATATCAATAAACTATATAAAATTCAAGAATAATAAATACTAAAAAATACATAATAATTAATATATAATGTCTAAATGAAATAGATGATCAAAATAATAACTAATAAAATTATATTTTAATATATATATATAATAATGACATAAAATAAAATCAATATATAATTCTAATATAAATCTATAAATAATTTTGTATTATTATATTAAATTTTATAAATTCAATTATAACAAAAGATTAGGAAAAAAAATATAAATAAATAACCAATCAATAATTATTGACAACTTATAATATATTTGCAGAGTGTGTCATAATTTGTTATCTTACAATGAAGATTACTTAGAACCTTATTTGTAAAGATTATCATCTAAATATTCTTTAGTATGCTTTTCATTTGTCCCACTATTTATTTATTCCTTATATGTTCTATCTTATGGTCTCTCCTTATCTTTGTTTTTTTTATGTTGATATTTCTTTATCTATTTATTGATTATTAATGCAAGATCGACACTCGAAGTATGTTTGACTTGCCATAAATCCCCGAATGTTTTTCTTGTATTGTACGCTTTGGCAGTTTGTATTTTTTGTGATATTTTTTTTTAAATTAGATAATTTTGCTACTAATGATGTCCAGATTATAGTAACAATGAATTTGACTAAGTAAGTAAATTATAGTAATAATAAATTGAATACATTGCTAAGAAATTTTCTAAAGAATAATAGTTTAAAAATTAAATAATATTACTGAATATAGTTTTACAATTTTAAAAAACAAAATATTCTCCAAAAAGACGACACTTACAGAAAAAACCAATAACATATTTGGAATATATTAAATTAAGCTTATTATATAATAAAATATGTTAAATAACAAAATATAATTATTAAAAAAAGCCAAAAAAAAACTAATAAAAAATAGAAATTAGGGTAAGGCTCGATGCCAACGTAATATAAAGACAGATGAAGTAAGAGGACGTTTACCTAATGACCCCGTTATAATAGTAACTAGTAGTAAGTGGATAAGAGAGTAACCTAACCCTCTCACTGTCGACACCCAAATAACAAAGAGCGGGGTTCCTCGGAGACCACTCATGACCAGGGGCAGAAGTATAGGTATAGTATATATATATATAACAGAATAAAATAGTCCTACCCTGTCGTTCCCCGAAAGGCCGATATAAGTATAGTAAACTAACCCTATACTCCTGCATTTTTGTGCAAGGTTTACCTTGTAATGAATGATATTCCTTTAGTTAAAAAAAAATTATAAATATAAGAACTGTACGAGTCGTAAAAGGTAAAAGGTCCTATATATTTGAATTACATGTCCGTTACTAACTAAAATTGATTGTTTAGGATCATATATATTAAACTATAGATAATATAATAAATATATTAATAAAAATAAATAAAATAATAAAAAAATATAAAAAAAATAATTATTCTCAAATAAAACGACTACAACTTCAAAGGTGAAACAGAAAAGGTCCTTATAATGGAAATTAAAAAACCTCTCATCATAGTAAGATAGCTTAAATATAGACCAACAAAGCACGCCTCTAAATATTTATGTTATATCCCTCTAAGAAAGAGTTAAGCGTAAAAATTATATTTTTTCTATAATGCGGGAAATATGATATATGTAAGAGCCCAAAATGTAATTTTTATGACAGTCCACACGGAGAAGAATCTAATCAAAACTAAAGAGGAATATACTCAGGAGCATATATAATTATAGTATATTTATACCTCTAGAAATGATATCACATGCTCTAAATATATTATAACAAATAAATCAAGATTAATTATATCTACTCCAATCATACCCAAAATATCAGAGAGATGAACAGTAATAAAGAGAATAAGAGGATACGAATTGTCGTAGAAATTGAATAGAGAGATGAGCACGTAATTTTAGTTGCAGTAAAATATGCGAGTATATATTAAAAAATAAAATACAAAAATATATAAATTCACACAAAATATAAAAAACACAAAAAAATCATATCACCTTAATTCCACAGTAAAAACCATAACAAATCGCCCTACCAGACGAAAAAAGGTATATCTCACATATGTTAGGAAGGATCCCACTATCTGATGAAAATTATTTAAGATTTTCTCTCGACAGGGTATCACAAAACACTTATAGTTCATAAGAGTCTGTTGTGAAAGCGATAGCATAACATTATAATGAGAGTGAAGCAAGATCGAAGAGAACATGATAAAGAGTATATCATTGGAGCACCCATTACATAATTTTTCTTTTTAATTGAGCTGCAAGGGTGACTATAAGACCGACGATTGTTTGAATTTATGTATTTTTGAATAAAATCTGCAAGGGTTATTAATAATTCATTTTGTCTATCTAAAATAGATTACTCTCTAGTCCTATTTCGAAAGAGGTATATGAGCACCGCGAACTCTCAGGGATGTGACTCGTAGAGGCACTGGAGGATTAGCTACCTGTAGGGAACATTAACGCTGGGTACTTGTTTATCTATTATCCCACAGGTGACGGGGAGGGCGGAGGAACCCCCGCTGACACCCAAATACCAGTCCCAAGGGGAAAGAAGCTGCGGCGGTTCCACGTGACCTACTCCAGAGAGTGGGGAAGAGAGATAACTCACCCACACGTACTTGTATCACCGAGTTGGAAAAGCCGAGAGAACTCCCCGGATCACGCTGCCAAATCGTGCTGCTTCCCTGGCGAGTCCCGTATGAGTGGTATATCATATAGAAAATTAAAAGAAAGAAAAAAGAAAAAAAGTAAGAATATTCAATGGACAAGGGGACTATATGCGAAGCTTTTTATTATTATATATTATTTATTTTTCTCCTCTTGTGTTTTCTTTTTCTTCTTCTTCATATCTTCTCACCACTCTTTCGGAAGACTAAATAATTGGAACTCAGACTTCGCGATCTAAGTACTCCTGCTTTCACTTGTAGTGCGGTATACTCTCGCGATTATTGTGTAAGTATATAGGAAGTCCACTATAAACGTGGTATAAGGAAACAATCTCTCTCTGTCTGATGATTGAGGAAAGTTACACCTATTCAAAGACCGCAGAGAGCTTAATGCAGTCTACATATATATAATTATTTATGTATAATAGTAGGAACTTCGGAAAGACTATTAACTTTGACAGTTTGCGTTGGCAAATCATGAAATTAAAGTCAAAAATTTAATTATTTTAACAACTTAAGAGGAGCCACAAAATTTTTTCTATCCAGGTCCCTCAATTAATTTTTAATAAGATAAAATGATGTGCCTTACAACTTAAATAGAAGTTGATATGTGAGGTGATGATAAGAAAGATTAGAGTCTTAATAGAATAATGTAGTCTCAACATTAATTATAATACTGATATACTATATATAGCTTTAGAGTATACGCTGTTCCACACTCCTCGAAAGTGTCTCAGCTTCTAAAGTGGTGAGATGCAGGGAGGTTTTTTTAGGGTGGAGGAGGGCTGGAGAGTTTGAGCACCGACTCGGATAATGGAGGAGCTGATTAGATATTACGAGAGTCTAGTCAGTGATTAGAGGAGATTTTCTTCGCAGCGTGATTCCGCGACAACATGGATATGAACACGGAACTGACCTTTTGCTTTTAAGAATGAGTTTTGGTACTCAGAGTATAGCAAATGGCTTAGTTACTCGGTCTATTTTCACACAGAGAGTCTTCTAGGAGAGATTCCTCTAGGAGTGTATTGAAACAACGAGTTTTGTATTGGTAGAGAGGCCCCTATTATGCAAAGAAAGTTTATGGCCTAGATGTACTACTGACAAGCACGCACAAGAGATTCGCCATAGCGTTGAGATCTCGATCTAACTCGAAGGAAGCTAGTCTGCTCGTTGAAACCATTGTTCGAGGGACCGCCGTGAAATTTGTCGTCATTACTTCTGAGGGCGTGAGTACACTGCGAAGAGGAGTTTATAACGAGAAGGTTAATTCGGCCCAGAATAGAAGAGAGAAGAGTTAGCCTCACCAGAACCTGAACCAACTCTCCACACAACAGGCCAGATAAGTCCCCTTATGAGTTGTAAAAGTAGATTAGAGAATAGAAGAGGTGGAATAATAATTAATGGTGAACATAATAGTGGCAGTGAATTTCATAGGATTTATGCAGAGATGTAGTCTAAACGAGAAAGGGTCACCTGTCTGCTGATAAGGTAAGTTTTGTAGATCTAATATAGATTAAATCCATAAATGTAACCCTTATCATAAGGGAAGCGACCTTTGTGATGGGGGAGTTGAAGGACACTCAGTTTGATCCCAGGAAGCTTTGTGAAATCACGTATTAAAAGTAACACAGGTTGGTAAGTCTTGCCTCTAATAATGATTCCTATCAGGCACTGTGTGTAACTTCGTTGGAATAAGACTGGATAAATTCTGATATTAGGATGGTAGATACTCTAGGCGTAGTTATATATATAGTAGTTATCATAACCCGTGACTAGCTAATAAGATAGAATGTTATTGAATGTAGAGTAAAGTATGTGATATATATACATGTAATTGATACAGGTTAATTTCCATTCATAACTCACTCATATCAAAAGCTCAGTAGCAATAAAATGAGTGAATAAAGTTAAGAATAGTAGGAGAAGAATTAGTCATCCCATATAAAATCATCTATATTGGAAAATAACTTGTATATCCATATTGTAATTTTCTAAGTTAAATATTATGGAGTAGCATATGATAAATCCTTTATAAGAGAGTGCGTAGATTGATAACTTAAACGATAAAGAATAGTGGAAGAGTGAGATATCGTATAAAGCAATGAATTCACTAGTAAATGACTTTATTTAAAGATAATAACTGTATATATATATAAGGTAGAGTATAATAATAAATATACTTGGGTTTTGAATTTTAAACACTCAATATGTGCCGGACACAATCGTGAGAGTCTAGTATAGGTGAGTCCGTATGTGAATATATAAAATCGGTATACTCTAGTATGATATATATAGGGTCTCTTATCGTGAGAGTGATCTATTGTAAGGATTCATATTCTCCCGTATGGTAAAGGCACACCCCGAGCTGATTCTCCGCAGCTAGTAATCGATTAAGGAATGCGCTATTATATTATGCCTATAAAATACTTTACTCGATCACCAATATAGATATTTACTCTCTCATAAATAGTGGGGGCCAAATATTGTGTCTTTGTTAATAAAATTTGTGTAATTATACATTTCATTATTTATATTTTTACGTTATATTTTTAAGGTTATGATATATGATTTTTAAAATCTTATTAATGTATATTGCGAAATAAGGGTGAATAAGTTGAGATAATAAAGGGACAATTGTTTTAATAAAAGATATAGAACATAAAACTCACGGTGTTACTTCCTTGAATATTGTCGAACATAAAACAACTACTATTTCGAGGACTAAGTTAGAATGTACGTATGTATGCTTAAATATATGTAAAACATCTCTTATATATTTGGCATAGGTGTTAGGATATAACGAGTTACTGTCCGTAGAGTCTATAGATCGGGTAAACGCTTAATCAGGCGAAAGAAGTTGTGAAGGGAAAACAGTACATGAATAAAACCTGACATGATTATATAGAACTATTGTTACACAGAATAATTAGCTGTGCATTGCTCAGCACTTAAGAAATGAGATTTATACAATCATGTTCGAGATTTATCGAGAAATAATCATTCAACTGCTGCAAGACATCGTATGGAATGTATTGGCGATAGAATGTGATTGATTCATTTTATGTTAAATTTGTTAAATGATCTATAAAAACTCTATAAAAATAATAAAGTATAAAAAGACTAGAGTAAAGCGAATATAATTGAAATGAGGGTGACACGCGGACATGTCATCATGTGATGCTGTCATGAATTAAAAATAGTCTCTGTATAAATGTAGATTTTTACATAACCATATAATTTTCATAGCCTTACGCACATTTCTTTCCTCTGAACACATTGCACCTTTGATTTTAATCATTGATTCTATGGGACACCTTTCATGAAGAACTCTGCATAAAAGTAAAGATCTCGAAAACAAAATAATGAATCGCCATTTTATATAGATATAGTGACTTTTTGGGTAATAGCTCTCTCACTCATCACAGTTTATTATATAACGTTTATAATTATCACAGCGTATATTAAGCATATAAGAGAAGTGAAACTCCTCTACGCATGTTACGCAGATGCACGCGGTCCCTTACAGTATATTTCGCTTAAGAAAGTTTTGTCAAACTAAATTTGAATATTATGATATATATATATATATATATATATAAGTAATTTTCAAGCGTATCTCATAAATCGAGTAATTAAACGGACATATATATAAACATAATTGATGATACTTTAGTAAAGTCTTACGAGCTCATTCGGATGTTTGCTGTATAAGCAATTGGAGCTGAAATATCACTATGAAGAATCACAACTTTCAAACATAACTTTTAATATAAAAAGTTAATAAACCCACATGTATTCCTGTCTTGTTGAATAACGTGATAATCAAAAGGTATCATGGTGTTTTATATCTTTATTTAAGCTCAAAATGCAAAAATACTATCTGTTATGATAAGAATGCTAAGATGTAATGATTATATGTCAGTATTGACATAAAGATTGAGAGATACTGACTATATTGAGGACCGGAGTTCATATTTTTATATATTTTTCATTCGGTCTTCTTTCTTCTATGCTATATCATGAGATTTCTAAATACTAATAGAACATGATATAAAAAGCTTAATATTGACTCAAATAATATAAATAAATAGAATATAAATCAACAATCTCATAGAGAAAGTAAAATGAAGATGAAAGACTCAATAAGATGAATATAATATTTTGAAATAACAATAATATGAAATAAATAATTAATAAATCTTTGGGTGATAAGTAATAATATATAATATATATAAAGTAAAGTAGTCAATTAGATATACGCGAGAAAGTGAAAGACCCCTTTTTCATATTAAAATTATTGTGACGAGACGTCTGCCATTTAACTAAAATTTATATTTCATGGCATTCGCGACAGTGGTAGAACTATTATAATAAAAAGCTGGATAAATTCGGTGAGATCGCAATAACGTATAAACAACTCTCGAGAAATGGAGGACTTAACAGGCTCAGTAATTAGTGAGCTCTCAAGCTGGGTAAAAAATAAGGAAAGTAAATGAGAACAGACATGTAGGAAAAGTGGTTGAGCATCCTAGTAGGGATGTGGTAAATAGAACATGTGTGCTAAGAAAGTTACCTGCATGGAAATGTGAGTAAGAATAGTATATTTGGAGAGAAATATCCTACGACTAAAAAAGAAGTAAAAGATACTCAGTATAATAATTTTTAATCTGCGCAAAACGCGTCTCATGATAGAGCTAGTAGACACATATAAAGGACTATATAAAAACAACCGTCAAATCATCACCACCAGAAGAAAACACAAAAAGGGAACCACTATGAAATGGCAGACAACAAAGTAACAGTAGAGCACGTGAAGTAGCTTCCACTGGATATGGACGGGCGCACAGAAAACTTTAATAAGCAAAGAAATAACTTTTCTATATTAAGGTACTCATCGTCAAGAAGAAATAACACCGAAAAACGGAAGAAGTGAAGGAAAAAAAAAGACTTATATCAATATTTCCCAGCTGAAGAAGCACTCGAATTATAAAGCAGATACGCAGACATACCTACAAAGATACTCTAACCCCTAGTAAAACAAGATAATATAGTCTAGAAATGTGGATAGAACACACAAATTTACTCGAATAGCAAAGTTATAACAAACAAACCATCTGTACTAAACAACCATAAATATCCACACGATATCAATCACCAAGCGAATTGATCACTAATACACATAAAATGCATTACATAACCACCAAAACTGATCCAGACCTCAGTAATAAGTAAGAGATCTATAAGAGAATAATAAGAAGAGGAATAGGATGGTCTATCTAAATTCATTAAAATTAGTATCGACCTTTCAGACAAAAATTGCAGAAACTCACAACAAAATTCCCGACTATACTCTTCTCTCAAAATGAAAGAACACATTATATAATTCAGGTGGTAAGGGGAAAGGATAAAATACAAGTAATCACCGGATACTGCAAAAAAGAACATTATAAATAACTATATAATCAATATTACAAAAATACACGGCAACTTGTTCAACAAGAAAAAAATTGAATTAAAGAAAACAAATTTTTATAATTTAAAAATCAATAAATATGTAACAAACTTTTAATGTAAAAACAGATTCAAATTATAAGAAATAAGAGAAAACAAAAAAGTCTGGAAATAAGATAGAATTAAAAATAATAATGTAAATGACATGTATAGGGATGTGAAATATGAAAAAAGTTGGCAAGTCCCGCGGTCTACCTCAATGGTTAAGTATTATCTACTGACCTAAGAAAGTTAGATAGCTGTGTTAGAAAAACTTAAGTACAATGAGATCGAAAAGAAAGGCAGGAAAACAAGTTAAGAATAGCCTAGAGAGTAAGAAAACATATTAAACTTATCAGAATTCCTTGGAATATCAATACCCCAAACGCAGAACTTACCCCCCACTGTTCTTATTTATTCACAGAGATCTAGAATTAAAAAACTGATTCTAAGGCCTCTTCCGAACAGTATGATGAAGTGAATTCTCCGCTATATCTCTCACAAATGAGTATTCTCTAAAATTATGATCTATTATAATTTCAATAAACCTTATTACAATCTTGTTGTATATAGTGTAGTGAGATTACATATATACCCTATGCTAAAATCGTGCAAATCCTTCATAAAACTTTATAACCTTGCATATGGGTAAGAACAGTAGTGGTATATAAGTGTGTATAGTGATATAAAAAGTGAGTGGTTATGATGGAAAATAGTAACATTAAAGGAAGAAGATATAGAGTGAGCGTGTAGGGAGGAGAAAAATATGATTATAAGCGCTTAAGGTAGTTAGTATAAGGGCTCAAGCGATAAAACCTTCTCTGAATAATTATTAAATAAGATAAGCTCGTGTTTGGCTAAAGAGTATATGGCTTATTAAATGTAGCTTAGAATGTATATATTTAAGGAATAGTAAAGAGTAAAAGAATAATAAAAAGTATATGGAGTTAATGGTGGTTATAATAGGGAGTAAAAGGGCCTATAATAATTGGTATAATGGTAGAAGTACGGGTGACTAGGCTAATATAATACAGCTATATGTAGAGGATGGAAAGTCGCGCAGGTTCGAGAATAGATATATGGGTACAACAGGGCTAGTTAGGCAAACACTCACGGTGATGCCGTATATAGTGAGTATCGTATTACTAGCGGTGTGTACACTAAAGTATACGTAGGTATAAATACTAATACCGAGTAAAGGGCAGATAGTTCTGACTTAGGGTAGAAACGCGTATAGGATAAACGAGATGTTGAGGTAATACTAAGAAGTAAAAGGAAGAGCTAGATGGTAGTATACTAAGATAGTGGAAAGCTGGAAGATACCTCTTACCGGGAGATTAGTGATCGGAACCAGGAGGACGGGTAGGGCTAGGTCACCGAAACCAGTACGGCCTAGGTAAGAAAATATGAGTATCTAGTATTCGAGAGAGCATCTCTCTCGAGAATATACTTGCAACTTTGCTTTATCCCTTTAGCTCTCTTCTCTCCCAAACAATCTCCATTGGGCCCTTCTTACTCGTTTCATTGTTCATGTTAGAATGAAGAATCTGG
This sequence comes from Trachelipus rathkii, assembly GCA_015478945.1. Lineage (NCBI taxonomy): Eukaryota > Metazoa > Arthropoda > Malacostraca > Isopoda > Trachelipodidae > Trachelipus > Trachelipus rathkii. Next base: position 21,513 of record JABUQX010057127.1, on the reverse strand, counting down.
TTGTTGAAAAAACGAAAGGTTTAGACTCTCCTACTCCCTTGAACCAATTGAATATCGGGATTCACTTCCATTCAACGTTTCAAAATTCTTTTCTTCTTTTTCCGAAGTCTTTTTTTTGTTATCGTAAAGAGTTGAGACGGTGTTCAGTCAAAAAAAGATAACAGTAGAGAAGGTTCTGAGTCCTCACACAAGAGCGCTCGAAGATGTACTACACCTGGTGGGAGAAATAGGGCAACACACTACGCTATATTGTTGAAGGAGGAACGGCGCGTTACTACTGCTTTTTGGCTATCCATCAGGTAAAGGACACAGCGAGCTATGTAAGAAAATCCGACAATCAAACGATCTCTGTCAGTATATATGTAGTTACTCTCTGTATTTCTCACACAGACACGCACTCATATGGTGCCAAATTTAAACAGTCTGGTAAGGCCTTATGTGCTGAGTTGATGTAGGTGTGTTCAGTAGTTAACACTAGCCGTGGCTGTGCCACAAGGGTGAGAAGAAATAAGTTCAAGAGTGAAAGAGATGCCTCTCGGGCTATGCTCCTAGTGGTGAATTGTGAGGTGACCATAGTGTGCACTCGAAAGTATATAAAAGTCTATACAGCTCACGTATTGTTGCCGCTCTCAAAAGTTCTACTCCAACCCAAACTGCGAGCATTAAATCACAAACTAAAGAACACCTTAAATATAACTAGAAAAATATGACTCTCGTAGAAACTCTAAAATAGAGCAAAAATAAGATCAGATGTTAGCCTAGAGCCGCACACGCATGAAGATTAACACACTGGCAAAGAGTAGGATCAAAACCGATATGTTACTAACACATTCACTCGATATATAAGTAGACGATCACTCCATGCGTGTGAGAGGAACACAATCAGCAATATACGGCAGGCGCATCAACATACTCTCAGAAAAAAAGCATTGGCAGCTAGGACTCACTAATAAGACACTCTATCACTAATAGCGTAGAACTCTCACACTCTAAACATGGGACACATAGATGAGGAAAATAGCAAAATTTATAATATAATATATAACAAACGGATCTCTACTATGCGCTCACAAACTAGTTAAAGTGACTGCTAGAACTCGACTGCATCTCATATATATAAGGAAGATATATAAGCAAACACAACACAAAACATCACACTGAAGAAATCACAACCACACGTATAAAATGCAATGCAGAATACTCACAGAACTGAGTAAAACGATAGACAACCATGTTAATCTCACATGTATATAGTATTTAACGATAACACGCATGTTAACAGAAAGGACAAACGGCATTACACAGGTGGCAACAAATAAATCACGATACACGAAATCACATGATAAAATTATATCACCACCCAGATTTGGAAATAAATATATATAAGAGAGAGAAAAGAAATATTGGTAAAATAGAGAGTAGCCGATCTACGAAAATATAAGAATATGATGTGAGTTATGAAGTAGTGAGATATTGAGACTTAACAATATGAACTTATGTAAAATTTAGTAATATCATAATCACTCAAATTTTGTAAACATATATAACAACTCTCCACAATAAATATTGCAGTTAGATGCGAGTATAAATTGTTATTGTTATGATTTACGTACTGTCCAAAGTTGCTTAGACATTTTAAACCTGATTGTAGTCTTATACGCTCCAAAATTCTTATAGGATTTTGAAAACTTGTGAGCCATATACACTCCACAAAATGGTTAGGCGATTTTAAAAACCCTGTGTGGTCGTTCATTGCTGGACTCCACAAAGTGCTTAGCGTCGTTTAAACCTGTGTGTCTATAGACTCCCAAGATGCGCTTAGGAGCGCTCTCTCAATAATGATGGTAGAACTATAACACCTCCAAAGTGCTTAGGGGTTTATAACCGTGTTTAGTCACGATATTACACGGCCCAAATGTCTTAGGCGTTTACATAATTGTGTAGCTTACACTCTAAAATGTTGCTTAGTGTTAATAAACCTATGTTAATCTTTTACACTCAAAAGTGCTTAAGGCGTTTTAGAACCTGGGTAGTAGTCTTATACAGCTCTAAAGATGCTTAGGCGAGAGTTTTAAAGCTTGGGTGTAGGTCAATACGTCTAATACACTTCAAAAATGCTTAGGCGTTTAAAACTTGTGTAGTCTATGCACTCCAAAATGCTTAGGCGTTTAAACTTGTGTAGTTTATGCACTACAAAATGCTTTGCCGTTTAAACTTGTGTAAACTATACACCTCATAATGCTTAGGAGTTTAAACTTGGGTAGATTATATACTCCAAAAGGGTTAGGCGTTAATTTATATTACCTCACGAACAACACCAACATATTTACTTAATATAACGCAATGTTTGTATGTAAGTTGCTTTCGTTTTAAGCATACAATTAAAAGCATTATTTTTTCTTCAACACTCATAGGTCTGGTGTGTGTTTAGCGTGTAATTTGTGATGCATGTGTGTGCTTAGGGTGATAGATATGTGAGTGTGAATGTCAATGAGATAGTGGTAAGTAAGATTATGTTAATGATTGATATGATTTATATATTTATATATTTTATTCAGAGGAAATTAATTAGCAAAATTATTAATCTAATTCAAGGGATTGATAATAGTATGTATGTTCATATATAATAATAACAACAATACAACATATCTGAAACTCAAATAGAAATCTAAATGAAAGTAAAAATATTAGATGTAGTGAAAAGTGACTATATTGAAATGCATGATTATAACATGCGAGTCTTAAATTAGAACAGAAATGAGTGCGAATTACATTATACTTAACATATGATTTAAATGATCAGAAAACCCCCAGTTATGAAAGATCCCATTTGTAAAAATGTTATCCATCTAGTGGAAAAAACAAACTAATATAAAGACTACTTGATTAGTATTGAATCACATCATAACAAATATATTGAGATGAACATAATCATTCCAAGTCCTAGTAATACATACTCAGTGGCCACTAACAGTCACTAGTGCAACGACAGACCACGCACAAAACATGTATGTACCATCTATATCTCACTCATCATCTCCTATATAACTCGTGTATTAATATGATTAATTATAGTGTCGATATGTCATGTGATTATTTAGTTATCTGTACTAGTTCTCGTTGATTGTAATTATGTATGATAATAGTGTATAGAATATATGGTATTCCGCAACTTGTTATTGATTAATATAAAAATTCATAAAATTTATGTATTTCTTTCTGTTATTATTTATTATCTTATTATTATATAATGTTATTTAATTATTATAGTTCACATACCTTTAGATATCATTTTTTAGACAAGGATTAGTGCTCCAATATAAATTTTAATTATATAAGTGCTGTTACGTAATCCTGATCAATAGTAACTGAAGACCACCAATAGTATCTATATATAACATCTTCATTACTATGGAGTTGATTATTGTGTCAATTCGTCTCCACTTATTATTCTGGATTTATTCATTAGATTATTCTTATTATTTCTATTCAATTAATTATGGTACATAGTATGATTATTCATTCATTAATATGAGTTATGTGTGATCTTTCATCTATTATTATTCCATGGAACTGTCCACTCAGTATTAATATAATCTACATGTATCTATTATCTCCGAATGTGTATATAATTAATGCACCTATAATTCAATAAATATTAAATTACTCTTAAAATTTATAGAATTATATTATTATTATTAATCTATATTATCTATGCACTGCAATCACTCACGAGGCCCTAATGAGGAAATAGTAAGGAAGACCGTATCTGAGTGCTCGTTACACATATAAAAGAAAAGGGGTCCCTATATACGTATGATACATAGCGACTACGTGCAGAATAATAAAAGGCTAATATCAGTGGCATAGCTCATTTATAAATACGGTCTTTCGTGTGAATAATATGTCAATTAGTTACTATAGTATGGCAGCCTCACCGTATGACTACATAGAAAGAAAAACTGGATCACTAGTAAGCCACTATAGTAGATGCTGCCGGTGACAGAAAAATGAAAAGCAGTAGGGGTGTCATATGTTCATAATACCAGCTCCATACAGATTGAGTGATGACATCGGGTATTCCTTCTATATCACACCCACCCATGAAAGAACCTGCGCAGAACCCCTAACTTGTGCGTGAGTCCGGAAGTCTGCAGACCCACCACATCGTATCAGCTCTGGAGTTAATTAATGACTCCATAGATTCCTTGACTCGCTTCATTAGAGGATATCCCGAGAAACTGGGAAAAACTCGTCACGAAGGATGAAAAAAGAAAAAAACAACAGTCAATGGCCCACAATTGTATCTAATATTAGCGCTAGTGATAATATTGACAGGAGTCTAACAAGACATACTTAGAGAAGTGTGATAACACACAAAGAGTTATTGTGCTATAAAAATAGATTACGACAGAAAGAATGTAAAAATCTAGCGTGACATAATTATGAGTAAATCAAACACGCAAGATGCAAGCGTCTCCAACTCTGCTCTCTCTCTCTCTCTCTGCTCCCAATAAAATAATACGGAAGGGATCAGTACGGCATTACTGCGTAACATGCTAGAGGAAGTCACATGCCTGCGGAAAATCAGCTGATGACCAACAAACTGGAAGCTCCACTAACAGCCTATATCATCTGTAAAAGTGGGCCGGCTGAGGCGAACAAGAGACACGTGATAGTATAATTAGAATAATAAATATACATTATAGTGAATCAGGCTTCCTACCCATATCATAGGTACCTAGTAAAAGTCTCATACCCTACAACATAGGTCAAATAAAGCGAAGCTCAATCTGACTCAATTATATAATACACTAGCTAGCCCCAGCAACCGTTATAGGCGTGGTCAGGTGAGGTCCCCTCCCCCCCAAAAACCCCACCATAACTACAACCCATAATCTCTAGTAAACCACCTACACTCAAACTCCAATAGTGACTAAGCTAAATGCGTGAAACGGGCACGTGCGCCTGCGCCTGCGCAGGCTCAATTTTGACGCGCGAACCCATAAATATACTACCATCACCATCAGAAAGTCTCTCTCCGGAAAAACCTAATTATAAACTGCCTAAGGACTTACTCAGTATTCACCTAACAGCATCCCGATGGGGCCGAGGTGAATGGCAAGAAAGAATGATGAAGTTGAAAAAAGAGTAGATAAGGAGAAATAAATAAGAGTGAATTAGCGTTAGTTAAGTAAGCTTATATTTTATATTCCTGATAGTGGATAGACTCAAAAGTAATATCACTACTCATAACTCAAAAGATTTATGTAATAGGTTAAAATGTGAGTTAATAAGGTGAACCATGTGCGGAAATTATAACCGAAGCGGGTGAACACGTGGACCTGGGGTGGTGTAATAAACGGCAATACTGCACAGGAAGGATAAGACCTAGCGCACTCACTAATAGAGTGCCAAGGACAAAAGTAATTTATTACATGAATCATATCACTAGTGGGGTCCAGTACAACCAAAGCTATGGTGACTCTATAAAACGACAATACCTCAATCTACTCTCTCTCAAGTCTGGTCAGTTAAAGGTATTCTTCAGGTTTCTAAGAAAACTGTGAAAGGCATTATCTCAAGAAGTGATTATCCGTAAAGTTGATTCCTAAAAAATATTCTGCGTAGCTAAAAAATTAAGTGTTTCCGTGTCCTATTCGTAATATTGTTTATATTAAAATTATTTTCAAAATATGCTCAAATCTAATATAAAAGACAGTCTGCTTTCCTTAATATTTATTTAATACATTAAAAAATCTCTTATTCTAGTATATCGACCAGTATTTAACAATTATTGAGCAAAAAAAACATATTCTGTATATTAAGCGGATTTTAGCTCATCTCTCTAGTATGTTTAGTGTTTCTACTCTACATTAAGAATAATGGTGCCGATTTTTCCATAAGAGTGGTGTTTTTTACAGCGATAAAATGTCCTTTACTCTAAAACACGTTGTACACATGTCTTTCAAATATATCTTAACGATAGAGGTTCTGAAGTATGCTAGGTGATATTCTATACATCGGTGATATATATAGAGTAATTCAGTGGACAGCTTTTGGAGGTAGCAGAGTAAAGTGATAACGAGCCTACTTTGCGCTTGAGTGGAGCCCAGAAAAATTATATCAAAAACAAGTCAAAAGGCAATGCACAATAAAACTTCACCAATAACATGCGATATACGGTGAGCAGCTACGGGGCTAGTTTATAGTATTAGAATTATAACGGTACAACTACCCTAGATAGGTCGCCCATATATCCGTAACTGCTAGTATATGTAACCAGGGCGTAATATTCCATAAATTCATCCAATAACATAGGTATATAATGGATATACTAAATATAGGCAAAGATACTTACCAACCCGTACATGGCGGATATGATATCCACAATAAATAGTATAAGCTGCAGAGAACACTGAGATAGCCTTATAGATCAAACGCTCACCCCCAGCATACAGGTCCGCTCACCCTGAAATTAAGCCAATGGTATGGGGTTAAATCTATATATTATAAATAATAAGCCCAATCCTGTACTCACAGACAGGGACCCATCATGCTATGATTCAGCTCCTACTATAGTTAGGTACTATGATATATATATAATTATATTATATATATATTATTATAATAATATATATATATATATAATATATATTAACTACTATATATAATAAGATAATAATATATATATATATTAATGATTCGTTCGAAGTCTAAACTTCTCGAAGGAGCGGCATCAATTATTACTCGATTCCTTTGTTTCAAGTATTAGCGATCCCGGTAAGGCAATTATTAATCTCGGAGTCAAAAAAATAGTGTTCCTTATTCTCTAGGTGCTAGGAAACCTTTGGATGGGCTGGACGAGTGCAGTATCGGTCATTTTGTTTTTAAATAATTCCCCATAACTAGGCATTAGCAGAAATATATAATAATATTGATTAATAAACAAATTATAATAATTATACTTAATTAATAATTATTTATGTCCTAACTGTGTATCATCTCTGTAATATCGACTATTTAATTCATATCCATTGTATATAGATTATTGAACTCAACCTGAGAGTCGGAGGGAAAACGCGTTTGACTCAAATTCTTTCTCTGCTACGATTAGGTTGCCTTCAGTCTCAGATCAGATTGCGTATATTTTCGATGTATAATAATAAAGATTGTTGTGTGAGTTCTAGTTGGTAATAATCGTTTTTCATATTATTCTTTATTACTGGATTTTGTGTGTTTTGGGAATAAATTGATCCTGATAGTTTTTTCGTAAATACCGGAATATTGGAATCGTAATTCATTTTGTCTCCATTGAAAATTACTAAATTCTTTTCGAGTGTCTGTAACCCTATAGCAAATTTCAAATGCTAGCAAATGTTGCAATTACAGCGCGGTAATAATTGGTTATTATGAACTCTTTTCAATTCTCTTGCAATCGTCGCTGTATCATATATATATATATATAATATATATATATATACTGTAGAAGTATATATCGGTATACTATACTTACTAGTAAGATAATATATATTGGTACATATCATCTTCGCTTATTAATAGTATATACCGTACAATATATGTTGGAACTATTATACAGCTAGCGTAGTATTATAGACAGCGCTTTCATATATATATTATATAATATATATATATATTATATATTTAGTATAAGCTATATAATATAGCATGAAAAAATAATACAGAAATTTCCCGAAAAAAGAGAAAGAAAAATTGATTTTTTTTATAAAATAAATGTGATAATATAATATATAATATAATATAATATATAAATATATATATTATATATATAATAATTTTAACTATATATAGCTACCTTCTAGCTCAATAACTTATCACATGCACTACGTGATAATAACTATACATAATATATATCATTATATAAGACTGTGTAATCACGTTATCAATAAATAGTATGACTCACTAAAAGTCACACGTTTAATATTAAATGAAAAAGAGAAGATTGGCTTTTAATGGCTGCCAATGTCAACTGGACATGTCACTAATAATATTATAACAGTATAACGGTAATAAATCTCCACCATCACCAGATGTACAAGCCCTCTGTGCGGTCAGGCCACTCCCAGCCCTCCCACCCACCTGAGGCCTATGACTTAGATACAGGTGTATAGCCGCGATACATAAAGAGTAGTATATGATGATCGTTCAAGATAAGTAGAACCTAAACTCACTATAATATAATATTAATAACTTTATAAGTATATACCTTTAAACATAACAGAGTGTTAAATGGCCACCACGCGTGAAATGTAATTTAATAGATTATTTACATATGTAATACTATATAATATATAAATGATTAATATATAAAGGTATAATAGATATATATATATATATTATCATTTGCCTACTCCGCAAGATTTTTGAGACCAACGCAAGCCGCCACTGGATATCAATATAATATAGGTATAGTATAGGGTATATAGAATTAAGTTAGATAAGACCTAATAGTAAATAGGTATATATAGTAGTAATATAAAGTATGAGGGTTACAGACTGTCGTATACTAAACCATGGTGAGTGATTAGATTCCATAACCAGGCCCTATATAGTTATATATAATAATACATACTAATATATATAGATAATAAAAGTAGTATATATACTAATATATACATACTATATATATACTCACTAATAGTATTAGGTTAGATAACTACATACTAGTATATAAGTATATATATAATATATATAGGCATACTATATATAATACTATAATGTTATAATAATAATATATATGGTGAGTTATGGGCCTTAAGTGAGTTTGAACCCTTACCCTGGAGATGGTACTCCAAGAGTGCTTTACCTCTTGACTCTCAACGCATGAGCTAAAAGGCAACGCATCATTACTTTTCCTTCTGAAAGCTTAGATTCCCAAAGAGGAGTGAGGCGTCGTCTTGTGGATACCTACCTCCGATGTGGCCCTCCCCATTCACACTCGCTCTTCAGGGAGGCAACACAGAATGGTAATTTTAATTAGACATTATTAGGTATTCAAAAGATATTTATTAGAAGGAACTGCAGAATAAGCGCATAAATCTATTTGTGGTATTCAAATGGTCCTAGTTGTTTTATTGAACCGTTACCCCATTGAGATGGCTACTCCAAGAGTTTGAGTAGCTCTTGAAAAACAGATGAGCTAAAAGGAAACCACTCATTTTCCTCGTGAAAGCTTAGACTTCCCAAGAGCTGACGGGATTCCTTGGACACCCTCGGGCTCCGACGGGTCCTCCCGCCTCACAACTCGGCGATCAGGGGCCACACTGAGCGGTAATTTTTATCGGACGATTATTAGTCTAGGTGGTCAAAGATATTTATCAATTTAAACGCACAACAATATCATTTGTGCAATATTCGGACCTCCATAAGTGGCGTTTAAGTGGGTTGTGAAGGACAGGGTTGCAATCACAAAAGGCCATGCACCGACTATGTAAATAAGATGTAGGAGATATTTTGGTTTTTTGGGCTATGGTAACTGGGACTATGAACCCCTAACTATATGAAGAACCTATCTATAAGAGAGGGGTGCAAAACATAGAAACATAAAATACTACATAGTCAAAAAATCCCCCAGAATAAAGGCACACAGAGAAAAAATCTATCGGCTTTTTTGCCAACCCTTGGTTTGAAACCAGGGCTTAACCGTTGACAAATGGAATACACAAGAGAAGAAGAAACTACAACGATGAAGAAAAAGAAACCCCAATCAATTTTCTTGCTGACACGCTAGTCAAAATTTGTCACAAGAGGAGTGAGGCGTGTCATTGGACACCTAAGCCACTTTTCCTGACGAGGGCTCACCCTTCGGACTCACACTGCGGAGGTCAGATATGGAAAGGCGGTACTGCAAGGGAGCAACAGGTGCAAATAATGAATCGTAATTCTACATGCCATTATGGAGATATTCAAAGTAGTATGCAAAAAACGCAAAATATTATTGTATATTTGAGTGATGTCCTAAGCGGGTTTTGATGATCCCTTACTTGAGATTGGTACTCCAAGATTTACCTTGTTGCACACAACGTATTAGCTATATAAAGAAACTCATCATATACATAGCTGAAAGACTTAGGCTTCCCAAAGAGAGTGGTGAGGCGTGTCCTTGAGACACCAAACCTTTCCGACTAGGAGCTCACCGGTGTGACAACTCGGATGGGAGGGTGTCATGGATGAAAAACTCGTCAACAGTTGTGGAGGGGATGCAAAGTATTTTATCGTGCGTAAGTGTGATATGGTCATTCAAATATTCGTGTCAAAAGAACGCGGAATAATATATTGATATTTGTAATGAGTCCTAAGCGGGTATATGAGCCTATCTTGAGAATTGGTACATCCCAATAGTAAGAAGGAATGGTGTACGTCTTGAACAAACTCGATTACGCTAAAAGAAAAGGCGTCATCATTTATATAACCTCATGAAAGCGTTAAGACTCTCCACATAGAGAGAGTGAGGACGTTGTCTATTGAGAATATGCGTAACCCTTCGACGAGGCTTCCCCGCTATGACAACCGCGGTATTGGTGTCGGCAACTCAGTCGTGAAAATTAGGGGAGAAGATATGAAGATCTATTATAAATTCGTGGCCATTTATTTAAGCTATTAGCAATAACTTATTCTTGACAAACAATAAATCAATCAACAAGTTCTATTTGTCTCAAGTGTTGGTCAACGTCGACTAAGCTGAGAGTTCTGTTAACCTATAACCACTGCTAACAATGGTGAGCCAGAAATACATATAGTCAACTAGGTAGACAGCATAAATTCCGATATTGAGTCCTAGTCTGTCTGAAGTAATGGAGGCATCTAGAACAACCCAATTATCTGCGGTTAATCTGGGCAATATACGTTGAATAGATGTCCGATCATAAGGTATATAGTAGATAGAAATAATAATAGAAATAATAATAGATAATTGATATAAAATGGAGGGAGATGGAAGATAATAATAATTAATAATAAATAATAATTAATTAATAAATAATACATAAGTCATAATAATAATATAAAAATGAAAGCATAATTATAATGATAAATGATATTATGATTAATAATAAAAATGATTAATAATAATAATATGATAAATTTCATGATAATTAAAATGATATATAATAATGAGAATAAGAATAAGATTATGAATAAGAATAAGGAACAAAAATGAATAATAACTAAGAATAAGAATAAGAATAAGAATAAAGAATAAGAATAAGAAATAATAAACATCACTCAATAATAATAAAATAAATAAACTCAAATAAATTAATATATATTAAGATAAACGACATGATTCAAAGATAGTACAGTATATATGACTATTTATATAAAATAATATACGAAATCATTCTAATTCATATTTGATTAATTTATATATTATGATATAACTGAAAGAAGACTCCCAAAGGAGTAAACTCACAATGCACATAAAAATAAAATGACATGGAATTATTGAACGTGAAGTCTTCTCGTGCCGGGGTGAATTTCACACAGAGAGTAGTAGAGCTAATAATACCCCACCCTCTAGCGGGGAAGTAGTGTGTCGCGTCTCCTCTATATTCTAACTCTGCTTCCTTCTGTAAATCCATTGTGTGTCCTGGTTTCGTCCGCCGGTTGTTTCCCTTCGCTACCTCCCATCCTCCCTTTCCCTTCCCTACCGCGGTATGAACCAACTCCTCCCCTCTGTCCCCCGTTTGGCCAGTCCCTCCTCTCTATTTCTTCTTAATTCTTTGCCTTTCTCTCGTGCTTTTGAGTTCTTTTCTTTCCCGCTTACAATTATCAACGCTTTTATTGGTTACGTCCTTTACCTCCCATAATATTGAAGTCCTCGTATACGTGCTGCTCCTACGTCTATGCTGAACCTTCCGCTAATAAAACAATATTAAACCTCAAAATATCTCTTATATATACTAAATATCCTCAATATACTCCTCCATACCGTTACCCTCATTCCCGATTCATGTTCCTCCTCTACCCCACTCGAAATCATTTCCGCGTCATTATAGTAGCAACTTATATCACTTATATTATCCTACACACACACCTCATATCCCCAAAACAACAGTCTCTTAAATACTTCGACTCCCTCCCAACAGCGTGCCGTACACACCACTCAGAAAGTTTCCGTCACCGTGACATGGCCTTGCTATATACAATGAGAAATGAAAAATAAAAACAGTTACACACCATTGGTAAAGCATGGAGGGAAATAAGAGGATAGACCTAGACACACGTCACCAGTACCTAACCCCTCTGCCGTGCATATCTTATATATAATATCACACATATTCGATATACTCATCCAAGCTGGCTCACTATGGCCAGCGGCGTGGGTGGTATAGTGTAGAAGACTCTCTAACATAAAAATATATATAGTATATATAAGAGAATGAGTTAAATTAAATAATCACATTACATAAGTAACACGATGTAAAACAAAGCGCTGAGCATTGAGCACGAATTCTCAGATGAGTGTAAGAAGATTATTTAAAAAATAATAAAAATAATTATATTGAAGTTAGAATACTTATGGATCAGTCTGAGAGAAAGCATTTAATAAAGATGGAGTTACACTAGTGTAAACAGTAATGAAGAGAGTAAGTTTACACTCAAAAAGGCGAGTCAGTATAGTAGGGAGTATAATAAGTAATATATAAAAGATAGTAACAGGTAAGTGTAATTATGAACGGGCCTTCCCTAATAATCGAGACAGTAATGCTTAATAAATCAAATCAAGTAATTGACTCAACAGAAGCTTGTAGTACGAGAAAAGAAAAAAAATAACACATAAACTCCGATTATGGATCTCAATAGTATGGAATTAAAAAAGAGAGATTATGGGAATAATATTTTAAACTATTGAAACATGATAACTTCTTGCGACTCAATATGTAAGTTGGCTACTACTATTATATAATTATTGTCATAATTGATCTCAAACGTATTAATATTATCCTCTAATAGTTGATGTATTACAGGATAATCGAGATTTATCAGTATAATATAGAATATAATAACACATTCTCAGTATATTATTAAGCATTATTATATATTAAAACGTATTATGTTAATAAATTAATTAATATTTATGTTAATAATATATTCTAAATTATTATTATTATTATTATTATTATTATTAATTTAATAATATATTATATGATTTAATTAAATTAATATATATATTATTAATTATTGTATATATTATTGATTGTATTATTATTATTATGTATTATTATTTTAAGATATAAATTAGTGATTATTATATATATGTATTAAATGTTATTATATATTATTTTTGTTTTTATTTATTTATTATGTTAAGTTTTTTTTTAATATTTAATGTATTTTAAATTATAGTATGCTAGAATGAAAGTTCTATCAAATTGTTCCGTTCAAATTGCCACGAATATGAATTTTTTTTTGTATGACCTAATTTATTTTTGATAATTATTAAAGTGATTTTAATTAAATTATTTATTATTTTGTTATAATTAAATATTTAGTATTTCAAATTTTATTAAAATATATACCAATCTCTAAGTAATAATTTTAGAATATACATACAATTTGTTAACTTTATAATATTTTTTTTATTTATTTGTTCATTTTATATTTATTATATATAATATGATATTATTTATTTATTATATTTGTTTATTTATAGAGTTATTTTATATATATTTAATTTTATTTATTAATATTTATTTATATATATTTATTTATTTATTAATATATTAATTTAATAAAAATATATATTAATTATCACTTCACTTACAACATAACCCATATTTATCTATTTAATTCTTATTTCTTAGTTTGTCTAGTTTATTTATATAATAAATTGAAATCGCAGTTATTTAATATTACTTTATTTTATTTCATACATTTATTTATAATTATCCAAAATTTATTTATTTTATTAATTCCAATGGCAATATATAATCTTAAAGATAAAAAATAAAATTATTTCTATTCAATTACTAAACTTTACGTTTGAAATTATTTTCAACAAACATTAATAAAAGATGTAATCATCTAACAACACTATTGATATAATCTAGACTAAAATATTTATTATATAAATATATATATTTATAATCTCAATCTTAATATGACTCCTCTCTCTCTCACTTATAATCTAGTGATTATTATCTCTATTATTTTCATTTATATATATTTATGTTGTTACTAATCTTTTTATTTATTTATTTTAAGTAACTTTTTCATTATATTACTCTGAGGTAAAAATATGTCTGTTGAGCTAGTTCATCTAACTCTACGTCTCGAATTATTTATATGTGGTAAAATCCATTGCTTATTATTTGTGTGTAGTAATATGGTTATAATATATACTATCTTGTGTCACTTTGATGCTTGGTTATATTATTATTACCTAGTTGTATAGGATACTTAATTAATTAATTTATTGTATAAATTAGTATTAGTTTAAATAATATTATTTATTTAATCATTGTTTATTTTATTTAATTACTAATTTATTATTAGTATATGGTTTCCTTTTCTAAATTTCTAGTGTGTATATCTAAACTCTCTATGTTAGAATCTAAACCAGTGCAATTCTTTACATAGCACAGAGTGAATTATTTATGTCTTTGTACTTGTCTCACTGCTATTACTATCAATATTTATGCTTTTACTGTTGCTTTTAATCTCTCATTATACTAATCATATTAATTTGAAATTTCAACTTATGACCTTATAATTGATAAAGGAACATTATTAATTATTTTGTATTTGTTCTTTTTAATTAGATAATGATTTAAAATTTTGCATTATTATGGACAGATAATAATTATCAAATAAACAATTGCTTTTCTTATATCTTTATAGAATTTTGATTATAAATTGTACGAAATTTTATAAAAACATATTACTTTACAGACTACTTAATAGCTAGTAAAACTAATAATAGAATCAGTAATAGGGCAATTGTACCTAGACAAACAGAGGATAGTAGTCTTTTGTTTTTACCTTATTTCATTTAACTGCTTTATACTACTTACTCTCTTCAAACTTAAATATACATATTATTTAAATATATAATCAACTCTATTATTAAAATCATTTATTATTATTTATAAATTAAATAAAATAACATTACATTTATATATTAATTCCCCTAATTTAAACTTAATAAATTATTTCTGAAAGTTAATTAAAAATTTTAATTTAAGCTGGCTATGCTTGTATATTAAATTATTAATTAATATATTATATTATAATATAATTTATTATTATTAATTATTATATTATAATTATTATATATATTATTATATTATTTACTATTAATTATTATATATATTATTATTATTATAATATATAATTTATTATTTAATTATTATCATTATTATTAATATTATTATTATATTATTATTATATGTATAAATTATTATTATTATATATTATTATATTATTATTATATTATTATTATTATTATTATTTATTATAACCCTCCAGCATGTTTACCACAATCAAAAATTTAATACAACACACACACAAACACACACACACACCACGACAACGCACCCACACGATACACACACAACCAAGGTCATTAATATATAACACTCTTGTATTTAAATCATACCAAATTAAAGTTCTTTTTATTATATCACCTTAACATATAATTTATTTAAATAAAAATATACATTTAATTACAATTTCTTTCAGTTTAAACACCCATATCCGTAGACTAAACTCAATATAATACTTAAATTATTGTACGGAGTGAGAAAGTTATTCTTAATTCATCTCTAAAATAAATCATTATCTTTAAACAATAAGAATTTATATATTATATTTATAATTATAATATATAATTATTTAATTATACTTTTTATAAAAATTATTAAGTTAATATCATATATAATAGTATTTAAAATAATATTTTTACTCTTAAAATTTTATATGTAATATATTATTTAAAAATTATAAAAACATAATATTATTAATACACTCCTAAACTTTTATTAAATATCAGTTAATATAAATTCAGTAACGTACTAAAACTAAAACAAAACCCTTCTACACTACAAGCATACCTACAGATATTTTGTTCATATTGAATTTAAAACTTACTTACATCATCTAGCCATCGATAATAAATAACATTATATAGACCAAAATTAATAATGTTATCATAAATATTGTAGCTTCAATTAAGGTATTATTTAAAAATAATAATTTAATTATCACTATAAAAATAATAATATATACTATCATTATGAGGCCTATATTAGCATATGGACATGAGATTTTACTCAATGAATTTTAATAATAATCGGATTGCCTTTATTATTATATATTATATAGTAAAATATTTAATTATTATTATTTATTTAATTATTTTATATTATTAATTAATGATTAATTATTATTATAGATTATTATTATTTTTATTATATATTATTTAATTATTAATATTATATATATATTATAAGTTTGATCTATTGTACATTATCATTTTACACAGAAATTATAATAATTAACTAAACTAAATACATAAATAAACGTATACATCACTCATACAAGATACTAAGTAGACTGATCTACTTATTTCACTTAATGAGTAATATAATCGAATGTTTGTAAATAAACTATCTATTACGCGTAAATTTAGGATATCCCTTTTACATTCCCTGAGTCATGTTTTAAGCCTATTATAAATATCCAGTGTCAAATAAAAGTTTTCCATTATAAGACAAGAATCTCACGATAATCAATTTATTATAAATTTTTTAATATAAAATATATATTTCAATACTGAAACATGCTGGATCTAGTAAGATCTCACTAAGCAGGTAAGATTATGAAATAGAGCTTCCTTTACTATATAGTATTAACTAATATTTAGATAAACCTAGCTACTATTATGTAACCCGAGTATGGTCGAGAATTTATATATATATCACACTCGCACTTTTTGCTTATAAGGATATTAGTATTAAAAACATTAGATTTCTTTCACAATTATACCTGTATTATATGATGAAAATTAACTTATTTCTTTTTAAACTTTTAAATTTAATCAGGTATGAGATTATTTTAATATGACTTTTTAAGACCCCCAAAACTCAAGATAAATCATGATCGTGTGGCACTTTAAATTGAGCACAAAGTACTCTATAGGATAAAAGGTGCAGTACCTCACATATAAAGGTATAATACATAAGTATAGAATAAAAAAACGTACATGTGTAGATAAGTAATTATGGTAATAATGAGTGAAAAATTACTCTTCGGGTGAGCGAGGTATAAAGTGCAGAAGAGGGTAAGGATATATCGATCGAAGTTAGTCACGCGCGACGGAGCCTAAGTGGAGCTAATGGATAACTAAAGTACAGGAGCCTGAGCAGAATGATAATAATAGTTCATGTGCTATTAAAATAGTCAAAAGGTCTAGGAGGTATGCGGCCGAAGGAAGACACAGAGCAATAGCTAAGACACGTAGTAATAGAGAATTAATAATAGCTAACTATATGATTTCACAGTTGAGGCGGGAACTGTTCCAGCTGGAAGCCTCAAAATCTCAACGCTTGATATAAAAGGTCGCCACGAGAGAGTCAGAAGCAGCTGTAACACAATCAGGTGATAATAACCGACCAGTGAATGTGTGCGCCGGTATGGTATAAATGACTAAGTAGCGGGCGTACTAAATATAAAAAATGGGGAGGCGATAGGATGGTCAATATATGAGTATATAGGGTAGTGATAGTGACAGAAACAGTATACGGTAGTGGAAAGGGAGATATATGCAGGTAACGATCTCTAAGGGGGCCCATATATTAAATCAAGATAGGTATATATAATAAAGGGTAGATGGTAGTATTATATAACGCAAGGGGGTATATATGATATATAAAGACGAAACGGAAAACATGGTATAGGTCAAGGCCAGCCTATAGGTAATATAAGCAATGATAATCTTTGTGATAATGACATAGTAAACTTACATTATATATATGTAATTAATAAATATGAATCATAAATATTATCTTCCTTATTTATTAGATAATGGTTAAATTCATATATAAATCCATACTGGGACTGTATTGTAGTTCAATGATATTCTATACATGTTGGTGAATTATTTTAGATAGGCTTTACAAAATAACTCAGGAAAGAATTATTAAGCAATTTTTAATGAAATTCTAAATCGAATACACGATGTTCCAGATATAAGTATATAACCGGATATATTTTTATAAAACTAACACAAATTATCAATTTATTAATTAATAAATAACACACAACTCCAAATGATGATAAATTAATAATTTTTGTAATTGAATAAATAATGTAAAACAGTTATAATATTTACTAGTTTCCAGACATAAATACTAGTTTCAATTCCCCATCATAAATAGCTGCAAAATACAAACTTGTCTGCCGAGGACCAAATTGTATAAGAGGAGTACCTATGAAAGGGGACTGACTCAATACAAGTGCAGTTCCGGAGAATGCTTGTCGAAGTGCAGACTAAACTAGCAGTGTAACAACATCCGATTTGTGAAAATATTTCAAACTAAATAAGTATACTTGAAGGGATATAAGAGTATGATTCAAGTTAGATAAAACAGATTAATTAGTTAATAATGAGATTATATATAATTATATATTTTATCTGCTAATGCTAATCCTTAAAATTTGGGATATTTAAAGAAGACTAAAGAAAATAGCAATAGAAAGGTTGAATGAATAAGAGAGTATAAATACAGAGTTTGCCTAAGAGCAAAAAGAAAAATGGTAAATGAAATTTATTTGTAACATCGGAAAAGTAATGAGATTGAGAGTACACACCACAGAAATGGGGTGTATATTAATAAAAAAAGGAAAGATCACCGAGTGTATTGACACTCATGAAAACAGGGTGTCAGTGCGAAACTACAATACATAAGAATCGCCTACCATAGTCGGAACGAGAATTATACAGATAGTAAGAATAGAGATAGCTGCCAGCAGAGGCAATAGTCGAGTATTACTACTTTAATATGAGTAAGATAATCTCATGAGAGGTGAGCGAAAATATATGCATGGTTATTAAAACCCCGAATGCCGGTATAAATCCGTGAAAGAAACAGACTAATATAAATAAAACAGTGATTGTAGTGAATTTGTGATGATACTAAGTCTATTACCTGTGTTATGGCATTTCATACCTCAGGTTAGGTTGACTCACCGATAATAGTACAGGGTAAGGCATAGATTTAAAAGCGGTGGGTATGACTAAAACCGGATAAATAAGAGGAAGATCCTGAAAGGTCAGAACACAAGAGATGTACCGGTTAGTATACACGGTACATAACTTAGTGATGTGTGCACTTTTATACACTTAAATGTTTATGTGTATGAAGCTTCGTCTAGTATAATGCAAAAGTAGACTAATTAACCACTACGTGCTCGACAACATACCACCATATAGTAAGGAAGGAGTCAGCTAGAAATCTTAAAATTAGGGGGTAAAAAACGTAACCTTATATGTTTGCGAGGCAAGGTATGGTACTCTAATAAGATAGAAAAATGTTAAAATATAATATTAGTAAAGGTATAAGTACTTTGAATAAAGAAATAAATTAAATAATTATAATTAAATTATTTTGTATAATATGTGCAGTGAAGTACATATGACATTTAAGATAGAAGTAGGAAAGGACAATACTAGAACATAGCAGTAAAGTAAAAAATATTTATGTTAATCTGAAAGACGATCAGCTAGAATAAAGAGTAATGATTAAGTTATAATGGAGACTTATAACAGGGCTTGGTAATACAAGTGGAAATAGAACTATAGGCATGCGACCCTAGCAGACACATTGGAAGACGAACTAGGTGATACTACGAAAATCTAAGGTGAATTAATTATTATTACGAGGCGAGTGAACTGCTATTTAGCTATAAGTTAATTACTCATATAATATTTGCAAATATAGTGTTGTCATGGCAACTACTAATTAAAATAATAGTAATCTACTAAGGGTATTAATTAAGGTAAAATGTGATAATGAATCTATAGCTAAGGTAACCGCTGCATAGCGTGGGCCATGATTGTTCATACATAGATAGTGAGTAATAGCAGCAGTGACTGGAGCAGTCAGGCGCTATTAAATAGATCCTATTTATATCTATATAATCACATATCGTGTCGAAAGGTGTGTAGGTAAACTAACGCCGAGCCCAATAATATACTAAAGATGGTTCCAACGCAATAAATAGCCTCTCAAATGTGAAGAGTTAAATAATAGTTTAAGATAAATAAGAGATGACATAACTTATAGAGATAATATAGATAACAACGTTGTTAGTATAAAGTAAAGAATCAGAAACTGGGGTACACTCAACGATAACATAACCTATTAATCCTAGACTAAGTTAGAGTTATATTTGATAAAAGGGAGGGGAGAGGCGAAAATATAGAATATTAAAGTAGATAATATATAAATATTGCTAAACACACGTCAGCCGCCGGATAACACACATTTACACTCACTGCTGGAAGGTAGGAACGCATAAAGCACATATAGCAGAATCGTAAAAACGTGGGCAAGTAGTATTGTGACCATCCAGGACACCGACGACTCACGACTAAACACAGGAAACCCGATATCAAGCCAGCTTCTAAGGGTGTGTAATATTCGGCTCACCAGAGGCATAAAATAGGGACTATAGACACGGGTTTATCTGCTAGGTTCTAGAGCGTCAGATCAGATTAACGCAGCCCAAGAGAGATAGAAAATGCGTTGTAGAGGAGAGATTAGTATGCTTCGGTACAATCCACAACTGACAACGAACTTGGAGTGCGCATGTTAAGTAGAATGCGAATTTATTTCTGTTCTGGATAGAATAGAATAAGTAGGTATAACGCCGTCCTAACTTCACAAAGGAATAAGGATAAGCAGTTGACTTCACTGACCGGTACGGTTAAATATAAATAATAGCGAGCTACGCTAATACTAATATAGATACATGTACTAAGTATAGGTGGATAAAAATATATATATATAATATTAATAGGGATAAATAATATAATAATAGAAAATTACAGTGTAAGAATAGCGAAGGTCGAGGTACGAGTAGCTGTGATATAATAAAATAACCGGGACTACTGATAGGAGTTGAGTACGTAATAAACAGCCGTGATATAGGACTCAAAAAAAAAGGGGCGGTGTTATACCGAAAAGTATGAGGGGGCGAAATAGGAGAAGTTATGTCAATATTAACACATGTGACATAAGGGATATAATAAGTGAAATATGCTACAGGACAGACTAGGTGAATCAGAAGTATATATAAGTAGTAGGTATTATTATATATATATATAAATATGAATGTGAGGTTAATATATATGGGGCTATAGGGAGCAAGTACAAGATATAAATAATGAAAAACGAAGAATAAATAAATTAAAAATAATAAAAAGTAAATATATATAATATTATAAAGATAAGTAATAGTAATTAAAAA